>OZ023316.1:58339407-58361907 GCA_964007375.1 Ophion obscuratus | reverse complement strand
TTAAATCCGGCGAATGGGTAGGCCAAGGGATTACTGCATCTCTCCCGATCCAGGGTCCGGGAAATTATCGATTTAAGGGGCCAGTCCACTTTAGAGCCACGAAAAAAGGCTTCGCGATTTTTTTTGAGGATTTTATTTAAGATGTGAATATAAAAGTTGTTCGGCTTGATAAATAAAGACTTGAAATACATTCAAAAAAAAAAAATTAATTTTTATTCATTTTTAAGTACAAAAACTAATGTTTAATCCAAACTATTGCTTGGCCATCACTTCGAACATTTGTTACAATAAATTTTCTGCACGAAAATTCAATTACGTTATTCGGAGATGCTTATTGTCAATACCATCACGATTTCCCGTTTTTACACGTGTATTTTGGTGAAAAATCATTTCAAGGTCATGATATCATAGGTCGTTGGATTCGTCTGAATATCAGCTACAAAGTCTTAATTTAAAAAAACATGTTCCCATTTGAAAAACTATTGATGACCTTGAGAACGCAAAAACTATGACCTTGAGAAAAAATAATTTTTCACCACTGTTTCAGCCGTTTGAAATAAATCAAATTACCTTGAGACATTTTTTTCGTCACCCTAAAGGCAACGGAGATATTTGGAGTGGTCATGTTAAATGGTCCGCCCTGTATATTTCTCTCTGTCTTCCTCTCTACATCTTTCTCTTCTATTAATCTTTTTTTCTTTTTCTCGATCTTCGTTTTTCTTGTCTTTTCTGCCCCCCCCCTTCTCCGTCTCTCTCGATTTCCGCCTTTTTTTCGCCCTTTCGGACTCTGTTTCTCTCACTCTCTCTCTCTTTCTGTTTCTCTATTTTTCGCATTGGAATGGCGTGTACACACGCCAGGCCGTGTAAAACCGTTTGTGGTACCGGGCCGCAAGGCCTCGGCCACGATGTAGCACATGCTCTCTCGAAACATTACATTGCTCGGCATAGCGGGTGGTTCGACGCAACTAGAGCACTAGCCACAAAGCTCGTCGTGTACATCCCTCGGTGCTCTTTCCATGTGCACGGAGATGTACGACTGCGAAGCCGGGAGGTCCTACAAGGAAAAAGCCTTTCGCCACGCAGCTTCCTTTATCGACTTAAATAAACGGCGAGCAAATAAACGCGATCGTTGTTAGAACTCATCGTCGTTCCTATCGTTTTGCAATTCTCCTTTAGAGATTTTTGTTGTTGTAAAAAAATGAGATAATTTATGGTTAAAATTTTTTTTTATACTATTGAAAGCATTTAAAATTTTTTGGAGTCGATGAGGACATTGTATCGAATCAAATGATATGAAGAACTAAAAACCGTAAGCATTTATGCCTTGAAATTCATTCATCCCCTTTGTTTTTTCGGTACTTGATATCGGTGAAGAATTTAAATCGATTCGAATGGCTTGAAAAGAAATAAAACGTGAGCCCTTATGACATTCGCATTTTTTTTCACCCCCCTGGAAACGTTTTTCCGTACTTGAAATCGTTGAAGAAATTAAATCGAGTCGAATAGCATGAAAATAAATAAAACGTGGACCCTTATGTCATTTCCAATTTTTTTCATCCCCTTGGAAACGTTTTTCCGTACTTGAAATCGTTGAAGAAATTAAATCGAGTCGAATGGCAGGAAAATAAATAAAACGTGAGCCCTTATGTAATTTCCAATTTTTTTCATCCCCTTGGGAACGTTTTTCCGTACTTGAAATCCTTGAAGGAACTGAATCGTATCAAATGACACGAAAATAAATAAACCGTGAGTCCTTATGGCATACTCAATTTTTTCGTCCCCTTGGAAATCTTTTTCCATACTTGAAATCGTTGGAGAAATTAAATCGAGTCGAATAGCAGGAAAATAAATAAAACGTGAGTCCTTATGACATTCCAATTTTTTTCATCCCCTTAGCAACGTTTTCCCGAACGTGCAGTCCTTGAAGAAATTAAATCGAGTCAAATAGCATGAAAATAAATCAAACGTGGGCCCTTATGTCATTTCCAATTTTTTTCATCCCCTTGGAAACGTTTTTCCGTACTTGAAATCGTTGAAGAAATTAAATCGAGTCAAATGGCACGAAAATAAATAAAACGTGAGCCCTTATGGCGTTCCCAATTTTGTTTAGCCTTTGGAAATGTTTCTCCGTACTTGGGATCCTTGGAGAAATTAAATCGAGACGAATGGCATCAGTGCTCATAAAAAGCATATATATATATATCGCTTTAAACTTATTCTTTTCGTCGATCGAGCCAGAGGCAACTTGGGACTTAGCAGGCCAGTAGGATTCGTTCACAGCCACCACAGGACCACTAAGGCCCAAATCAACCCCGACATTTGACCCCCGTCTTTTCTATCTGTTTTTTGTTCACACTCGACCCTCTGCTTGCCCTGTGCCCCGAGATGTCGCTGCCCCCTTTTTCGCTCAGCCCTTTTTCTCGACCGACCGGTAGAACCGGACGAATGACGCGATGGACTTGACGAAGGGGTTGGCGAGGTCATCTGGCAATCTTTCACTCACACACCCTGCAACAGAAAAATTGACAGAGCACGTTTAACACAGATACATTTTTTATTTTACTATATTTTATTTTAAAATCCCTTTGACAACTTTCGAAAAAACGTAATCGTACCTCAATATGCTTTTTTGCAATTATATCAGCACACAAAAAAATGTCTCAATAATTGTCCAATTGATTCGAAATAATTGATTTTTTATTTTTAAAAAGTCATTCATTTTTCATAACTGGTGATATATTGAGTTAATATTTAGTAAGTTATGTAAAAGTAAGTAAATTGAGGATAGGTCAATTTTCGTAATTATCGCCTGATCTACGAATGTTACATAGAAAGTGGAATCTTTCTTGGCTTTATTCGAGCCTACTTTTTTGCAGGATCCACAAATTTGTTTGTTTAACGATACCTTACGATTACTTTTTTTTTGCAATCTCTTCGAAGCTTCGTAATTGACGAAATTTCATATTTTTGTTCACTTTCGTGTCGTTGATTGAACTTTTTTATTCTATCACGATGAACTACAACTCACGTCGATATATGATGGAAAACAATATTTTTGGGTCGTGACTAGTCGATTCATAATGTTTGAATCGAATGGTCATTATGCTGAAAAATGTCACAGTAATTTTCCCGTGATTTTATTGGAATAGTCGATTTCTTTGTGAAATTAAGATCAAATAGTATTTACAATGATTACATTTCATAATCTATATATATAAAAATGGATGTTGGTATATATGTTTGAGATTTATAGACTCCGACACCGTTTGACCGATCACCATGAAATTTGGCACGTATAAGTGTTTTTTCATGGAGAAGGTTTTTATGTTATCTGTTCTACTGTAACTCGCCACTAGATGGTGCTGCAGCGCATGAAATTCTACACCGTTCAATCGTTAGTTTAAGTAAGAACCATTAAAATTGCTGCTCAGCCTATTGGCTATAAATTCAGAATGATTTCAGCGTTTGGAAAAAAACCATCCCTTAAGGGGTTGGAAAGTATATCAACAAACATTTTGAGATTCACGCGGACCAAGTGGCGTGCGAAAGTAATAATATAAAATAATATCAATTATATTACTTTATTACAAAATGTAGTATTATGACATTATAAAACGAAATATGTCATATAACAATACAATATATTATACAATATATTCCTCTTCATATCTTTTTATAAATTTTCATTGCATTATATCGTGAAAAAATGTTATACTTGTATGCTTTATCCTAATACATAATCGTAAATATTATAACATTATCGGTGAATTATACTTTGCCAATGATCATTAGATACTTATTACAAAAAATATACAAAAAATACTTTAAAAAACTACTTACAAAATACAATTACAAAAAATACTTAAAAGATACTCAAAATACTTTAAAAAACTATTTAAAAAAAAGCTCTCCTCGTTACTCCGAACATGCATTTTTTAAAAAGAATCCTCGACGACGACAAACGTTGTGTAAACGCACGGCCGACGACAAAAAATCGCAACAACCGTCACAACGACTTTACCGAAAGTGGAAATTAAAAATGGAAAAAAGATTGGATTAAAATAATGAAAAAATCCAATGCCCACCTAGTATCCGAACGATAAAAAATAAATAAAAAAAAAGTGTAATTGTCATTTTTTCCTAGTTCATCGCGCGACGAAAGAAATTTTCGCACGACTCCGTTACACTGTATTGAGCGTGGAAATTACCCCTGACCGTTATACGATCGCGGTATGAGAATACTCGGCGAATTTATTAAGTATTTTGCGAGCACGGGGAAAACCTTCGCAGTCTTCGCAACCGCATAATCTCGAGGAGCAATTCGCACAAGAGAGAGAGAAAAAGAGAGACAGAGAGAGAGAGAGAGAGAGAGAGAGAGAGAGAGAGAGAGAGAGAGAGAGAGAGAGAGAGAGAGAGCTGCAAAAAAAATAACAAATAAAAAGAGAAGAAAAAAAATATTAAAAAACGTAACACGCTAGTTAAGGAGACCTCTCGTTATTGGGACTGTAATTCTATACACACTAAGGCTATAGTTACGGGGCACATATCCGACTATTTACTGAATTACCCGACAGACGATAGAAATCGTACTCGCCCGATAGCCCGCGATAAAACGAGATCTCATTGCGCACGTAGAAAAGGAATCTCTCGACGAGAAAATTATTTTCTGCCCCGTGCATCCGCGTATGCGTGTTTGCGTCCGTTCGTCCGTGTCTCTCTACACATAGACCTTCGCCTTTGCGGATGCAGCGAACGCGAATATCGGTATAAATGGGATAAAGCGAGAAAAATGAAGAAATCACATGTGCGATAACGATTTTCATTATGATAAAGTGATCTCATAGGTGTGTTTATCGCCGAATAATAATTCCCGAGGACTCCGTATGGACTCGGCCGTTCGCCACCCAACAAACGGGAATAAATTTGCCTTATCGAAAACCAGTACACCCAACCTCGATTCACCTCGATGTACGTACAAATAAAAACCTGCGGGTATATATCTATATATATATATAAAGTGTGCTATAATATAATATAATATAACATAATATAATATGATATGATATAATGTCATATATTAAAATATAGCCTAGTATAATATAATATTGAATATTATACTATACATGTCAGTGTTGTGTGCGTACATATATGGGGCATTCCAGGTCAACTCGCGTGGTTATCGGCCTGACCCCCTCGGACTCAGTCGACGAATTTTTCTCGGGCATATTTTGATCCAATAAAAGAAGTTATTTTTTACATTTTTATCACTTGCCTTACCCCATAAAATTACTTTTTTTCCATAACTTTTGAGTAAAAATGAATTTCGGCCGGTTTTAAAATTCTGAATTTTTTTTCATAAAATCTAGAACTCAAAAACAATATTTTGATCGTAGCTTGAGAGTGGGCCGAGAACAATTTTTATATTTTTTTAATTGAAGCAATTTTTTTTCCCAATGTATCAATATATCAATGTTGGTTCCCTGTAGGAAAAAGAAGACAAATCATATCTTGGTGAGACATTTCTTTTTCCTATACTTTGAGAGTAAAACGCTACAAATTCGCTTAATAATTAAAATAACATTTAAAAAAGCTATTTTAGTTGAAACAAACCATACATTCATTATACAAAGTCATTAAACAAAATTGAAACAGTTCACGTATAAAGAGAACTTTTCTTTTCTACTATTATCGCAAAAAAAAAAACTTTTTATTTCATGGAAGAATCCGAAATTTTTATGGGATGTCGAAGTGGAGTAAACTTTAACAATTACTGTATCATCTGCCTCGGGGATTAGGCAGTGAACTTTTTGCAGATTTTTCACCTTACGGACATTTTCAAAAGATTTTTCGACAGCCGGTTTTTCTTTTTCATAAAATTCTGCACTTGAATACTGAACAGTTATATTTGGAAGTCCAGCTTCGTTTGCCCAGTCACACAGTTATGTGGCAGTTGTTTGCTTCTCACTCCGGCGCTGTAGAATTGCTCTTGCAGCTTCTCGATTGACAGTTCCGCCAATTCCATCGCATGGACCTTTGCCAAGTGCAGTAGCAAAGAAGTGCCACTTTGCTTTGATACCTTAAGTTTTTTCATAGCGACACAAGTTTGCGATATCTTTATAATAGCTACTAAAATAGCTTTTTTTCAATGTTATTCTAATTATTGGGCGGATTTTCAGCCTGTCGCTCTCAAAATATAAGGAAATCTTACTTTACCAGGATATTATTATTTTTTTCTTTTTTTCTTTCCTACAGGGAAACATCATTGAAATATTTCATTTTCAAAATTTGGAATTCTTTGTTCTTTAATTAAAAGCAAAATAAATTATTGTCAGCCCACTCGCAAACTATGATGAAAATACTTGTTTGTAGTTATAGATTTTATGAAAAAAAAATCCGAATTTTAAACCTGGTTGAAATTTATGTTCACTCAAAAGTTATGGAAAAAAGTTAGTTTATGGGGTAAAACGAGGGATAAAAATTTGAAAAAATAATCCCTTTCGTGGACCAAAACATGCTCGAAAAAAAATCGGCAACAGAATCCGAGGGGGTCAGGGCGATGACCAGGTCAGTTGACCCGGAATGCCCCGATATATATATATATATATATATATATATATATATTTGTATATCATTGCACGAAGAACTCTAGGTACTCGTTTTCGCATACTTTGTGGTACAAGTTATCCTCTATTTCAGTGCAATTCTCGCGAGTGCATGAAACGTGAACAGGGAAAAGAACGAGAAAGCCGGACAAAGTTAGAGAGCGAGAGAGAGAGCGAGAGAGGAGGGTGGGCTGGGAGGAAAGGCTTCTCGCGAGCTTAAACGCCTCGAGACACGAGGTGTTTATTAACTTATCTCAGAGTTCTATGGTCTCTTCGGCGTTCATACGATTATCTCACAGCAGCCGTAAGAGCGCGAATTTCCTGATGCAGACTCGACTTCATCGTCGACACCCAAACACACCCAAAACATATACAGGGCAAGGCACATAAAGTGTTACAGAGCAATAGCACGTAAACTATTGATCATATCGAAAAATGTTTCAGACAAAAGTTTCAGTGCTCGAGAATGCCATCGTACTGGACCACCCTATTTTTTTTTATGGGTGGAGGCGCTGAAGCCACGTCAAGGTCAACTACACTTTTTTTTTTAACGGAATGGTACATTTTTTTCAACCATCTTGTGGACCACCTCAAGCCGCATAAAAAACATGAGGGGGTCAGAGTCGTTCAAGGTCATTCAACGTCATCTGTTAAAATGAAATACCAATTTAAATATCTCGGATCACTACGACGTGTTTGCTAGTGATCCGAGATATTTAGATTTGTATAATCGATACTGGCGTTGAATGACCTTGAACGACTTTGACCCCCGATGTTTTTTATGCGGCTTGAGGTGGTCCACAAGATGGTTGAAAAAAATGTACCATTACATTTGAAAAAGTGGAGTTGACGACGTAGCTTCAGCGCCTCCACCGATGAAAAAATAGGGTGGTCCAGTCCCGTGCAGAAATTTTGGCAGGGATACAGCTGGATTCTGACTTTTATCCCGGGCTCCCCGTCGGGATCTAGTCCGATATCGGATCAGATTCGAAGACGAAATGTAAAATCCGTAAACTGGATTCCATTAGGGATCCAGAACCGGATCCGTTAATGACTAAATAGATTCCCCATGGAATCATTGAGGAATCTGGGAAGGATCACGGGTGAACACAGGCTGAAATAAAATATCAAAAATGGAATTATGACATCTTAAATTAATTATAAAAATAAATAACATTTATAAAGTTTTTGTGCATTAAACTATCAATAAAAAAAAAATTGTCCAAAGATTCAAATGGCAGAACGCACTCATCGCGAGATTTTGATGTGAATTAAAAAAAATTCACATCAAAATCTGTGAATGCAAATGTATTGACAAGAAATTATAAATACAAAAAAATTCACAAAATTAGTTGTGAATTTTTTCGTATTTAAGACAAATTAAAATGAAATTCAAAATGATTAGATTAAAATTTGCGGCAAAAGTGAGTTCGTACGTATTTTGAGAGAAAACATTGCCTCGAGGCAAAGAAATTTTTGTACATAACTTTTTGTGCGAACATTTCTTTGCCTCAACACAATGTTTTCTCTCAAAATACGTTTACACTTGTGATGTAAATTTTAATATAACTGTCGTGAATTCGATTTTTATTTTCTTCAACTTGAGGAAATTCACAACTCATTTTGTGATTTTTTCATATTTATAATGTAATATTTGAAACTCACAACTTTTTTTGCAAAAATTTCTTTGCCTCGACGAAATGTTTTCTCTCGAAATACGTAAGAACTCACGGGTGGTGTAAATTTTAATCTAATCATTGTGAATTTGATTTTAATTTGTCTTAAATACATGTTTATACCCACCGACATGTCGGTGGGTATAAACAGAGACTTATTCCCCAAAACCGGTATCCCGGTTAGAATCCAACTTGCATCAGTATCGGAATATGTACGACGACGATGGCATAATTTTGAAAATTTTGGCATCACGTGTATTTTCGGTATTACTATGTAATTCCTATCTATAGATAGGAATTTTATAGATAGGAATCTATAGACAAAAATTCCTATCTATAGATAGGAATTACATAGTAATACCGAAAATACACGTGATGCCAAAATTTTCAAAATTATGCCATCGTCGTCGTACATATTCCGATACTGATGCAAGTTGGATTCTAACCGGGATACCGGTTTTGGGGAATCCATGACAAATCCTGATCGGGATTTGATCGGACATAGGGTATCCCGGTCAAAATTTCTGCACGGGGTATGACGGCCTCCTCGAACACTAAAACTTTTGTCTCAAACATTTTTGGATGTGATCAATAGTTCGAGTGCTATTGCTCTGTAACACTTTGTGCGCCTCACCCTGCATATATATACACTGACACAACAAATTAAAGGAGCAAGAAAAGTTGACCATTATTTTCTTGTTGTTCGAAAGGCTGTAACTTCGTCAAAAATTATCGTACAAATAACAAAGGCTTTTGAAGCGTGAAATTTCTAGTTTTCAGTTCTGAATTTTATAAAAACCAAGAGAACATCGTTTTTTTGTACTTTTTTAAAACTGATGGCAAAAATTAAAAAATAAAAATTTTACTACAATAATAATCAGAGCTTGTAGTAGAGTACGTATTCACGTTTCCAGAATTGCCGGTCGAATTCCCGTACGACCATTAGTTCCTGAGATATCGATGACTGAAGACAAAATGACGTTTTTTCATTCAAAGGCCGATATCTGAGCGTAAAATGGTCGTACGGAGATTAAAAAAAAAAGCAAATTGAAGTGAATTCAATGGGCAGAATGACCTTGATATTGGTTAAGTTCGAAAAAAATCTCCGAAACCCGTGCAGAACTTTGAAAAACGTAAAAATTTGCAAAACTTTTTTTGTCGTGATATTTCTTTCGACCGCGCAATCAGTGATTCTCAAAAAAAAAAAATCATTGTCAGAACTGAAAACTAGAAACTTCAAGCTTCAAAATCCTTTTTTTTGTACGACCATTTTTGACGAAGTTAAGTGGATCATTTGACAAGTGCCTAGCCTCACCGCTAGATGGTGCCACTATTGCAAGAGAAATACACTATAGTGTAGTACCGTCTTGTAGACGGCCACTGACAAAATTTCAGCCGGATCGGACTTGTAGTTCTCTTTTGAGAGCGTGTGAAAGCAAGTGTGTGCGTTGATTTTTGAAAGAATAATCGCAATCCAAAAGAGTTTTTGCGTCGTTACGTGACCGTCGACGAAACATGGATTCACTGGTATACTCCAGAGACCAAGGAGCAGTCAAAACAGTGGACCTTACCCGGTGAACCTGCTCCAAAGAAGGCGAAGACGGTCACGGGACAGTACTACGCCGAACTATTGAGCCGATTTAACGCCGTGTTAAAAGAAAAACGGCCCCATTTGTCGAGAAAGAAAGTGCTTTTCCACCACGATAATGCACCGGCTCACACCTCCGCGCTCGCCACGGCTAAATTGGTCGAATTACGCTATGAACTGCTGCCCCATCCACCGTATTCTCCAGATTTGGCTCCGTGCGACTTTTTTTTGTTTCCGAATCTAAAAAATTCACTCGCCGGGAAGAAATTCCACTCCAATAACGAAATAATCGCCGCCACGGAGGCCTATTTTGCAGACCAAGAGATAACATTTTTTTCAACGGGGTTAAAAAAATTGGAACACCGCTGGGCCAAGTGTATTCAACTAAAAGGAGACTACATTGAAAAATAAATTTTATTTTTAGCAAAATTTTGGTGTTTTTATTTGTAGGCTAGGTACTTATCAAATGACCCACGTACAGCCTTTCGAAAAACACGAAAAAAATGGTCAGCTTTTCTTGCTCCTTTAATTTTTTGTGTAAGTGTGCACGCGCGCGCGCGCGCGCGTGTGTGTGTGTGTGTGTGTGTGTGTGTGTGTGTGTGTATAGATAGTGGACGTGTAGCTATTGAATCGTGCGAGTTACTTTCCGCTTGGCGAGAATACCCTGCGTATTTATGTACATGCAATTATTTTGTAATATATCAATGTAGTCAACATTATTATAATTGTAACTATATTATTAAAGTCTCTCGTCACTTATATACATACAGGGTGTCCTGTTATGAATGAATAATCCTGCAACTGTCGATAGGTCAGATCATGTCCTACTATAGAATCCTATTCTAGAATTTCAGTTTAGTAAAAGTCCCACGGTTTTCGAGATTTTGGGCTTCATGTTATTTTATGAAAAATATCATTTGATTCTGGTTTGTCACATGCCATTTCTACAAATGATATAAATCGACAATAAATAAGCAACTTTTTAAAGTAATTGGCACGGTATGCGTAGTACATTTTTTCATACCGCAGGATACGAAAGTCAGATGTTCGAATTGGTTTGTATGAAAATCCGGTGTAAGATATTTTTTCATAAAGTTTCCTTAACATTCAAGGTTAAAAAGAAAACCTTTCCAGACAAGACAAATAACCAAGAGTATTTTTAAAGAAACCGGGTGAAAAAAATTATCATTTGTAGACTTTTACTAAACTGAAATTTCAGCATATACCGGAGTGGAAAACGTAACTCATCACCGCCTAGCCACTAGCTAGTAAAGTAATATTTCGAATCGCCATTAGCTAGCCGTCTTAGCGATTGACTACCCAGCCTCGTAACGCTTTGGTCCTCTAGTGACTGAATACACAAAATTAGATGGTGACTAGATAGAAAGAAATATCCCACGGCTGTATTATATTTCTGACCTAGCCATGAACTAGTTTTTTCAGCTAGCGACTGGGAACAAAAAATTAGGTGGCGATTAGATAAAAAATATTTGCAGCTATATATTTATATATTCGTGATTTTGTGCACATTATTTACATCATTGGACCCTTTTACGATATTCTTCGTTGTTCATTGATTAGGGTTATGATATTTGCGCTGTAAATATATTAATGGTTCAATTTTAAGGGACAACACCACTGTGACGGCTTCAAAAAATCGATTTTTTGAAAACCATCTAGAAAAATCTAAAATACATTTAAGATTAAGATGCCGTTGGACCCAGGTCGAAAAAATAATTATTTTCGGAGATATTGAATATTTTGTGGAGCAGTGCAGCGCTCCGTGACGCCATAAGCCGCCTCTTCCTGAGGAAGTATTGGAGGCAATTACGCCAGTCTTGGAAAATTTGAGCAGAGACGATTTGCTGCAGCGTTGTTTGGGCGGCGTCACGCAAAACAACAACGAAGCTACAACAAATCAGTTTGGGCAATAGCCCCCAAGTGTCAGTCCGGGAGCAAAAAAATCGTCGATATTGCAGCTGATATCGCGGTATTATTATTCAATGATGGCCTGAGAAGCCTCATGAAAGTTTTGGAGGCGTTGGGGATAACTATCGGCCCAAATTGTTTCAATTTTTGCGTTGAAACCGACGCAGCGCGGATCGAGCTGGCGGAGCGCTCGCTCACAGACGCTGCAAAAGAGGCAAGAAGAGCCTCTACAAGTTCGAGAAAAGATGCTAGGGACAATGATTTGCTTCTTGAAGGCCGGCTATATGGTGCCGGCATCGCTGAATAAAGGTAAACAATTTTTTTTCCAATTTATCGCATAAATTAACAAACCTAAAACTTTGAACGCGTTTTTCTCAAAACCACTTTTTTGAGTGCGGCGCGCAGCAGAACTCAAGCAATTTTTATCCGATCGACTTCAAATTTGGACTGCATCAATAAAACTAGATTATCTAAAGAAGTACATAGGATTTTTTCGATATCTCAATAATAATAAAAGTTATAGCCTATTTTCGACGAGAAATTTTGCTCGAAAATCGTCCTTTAATTTCAAAAGCGTGCCTATTTTTTGAAAATCAATATTTTTTCAAATCCCTGTGTACTTCTCTTCAAAATATCATATTATTAAGGAAAACACTCGGTATTTCTTTTCAGATCGACTTTGAAGAGAGTTCTGCTGCGTGCCGCGAACCACTGCAGAGGCAACAGTACCTGACGCGGGAGCTTCCCCAGCGTCACCATGGGGCGTGAAAAATTTGAAATTTTTTTTTATGTATCTTCAATAAACAACGAACAAAACAAATTTTTTTTTTCGAATATCTCTTTTTTTCCCACAAAAAAAAAATTCTTGAAAAATGGCAAAAAACAGGGGCTCACAGTGGTGTTCTGCCTTAAATTATCTCAGACAAATGCTTGTGCCGTAACGTGGTTTCGATACCGGGACCTCTGGGTGATGAGTTGTGACGTTGTCCACTGAGCCAATTCTACTTGTTTAATTTCTGAATTTTCTTATCGTCTACGTATGTTACACTATGCAATGTCAGATTATTGAAAAATGGGTGGATTAACAAATGTAAATATCATTATCGGATCAATGACTCAATTGCGTTCGCGTTGAGAGCGGTAATCGCGTAGAATGACATAACCTTAAATTGTATTTGTCCGATCGTTTATTCCGGCTAGTGCGGCCGCAGTTCGGAAGTGTTGGCTAGGTCATCGCGACATACCGACTTGAGGCTTTTATTCATTTGCAACGTCATCTGTAACTCAAATTGCTTAACCAACCATAAGCCAGTCGCTCGATGGAACTACACATATTGACATAACCACACTTTGTCATTTGTGACCAAGATCCGCGGGGCAGTGACTAGCCAAGGGGTGCACAGCCACATAGCTGACTGGGTCATGGCGAGATACCTTGCAAGTAGGTATCTCGCCATGAGAATGCTTGCATTCGCAACGCCATCTGCAACTCAAGTTGCTTAGCCAGCCATGAGCCAATCGCTCGATAGAACTACACGTAGTCACATAACCTCACTTTGTCATTTGTGACCAAGATCAGCTGGGCAGTGACTAGACAAGGGCTGGATAACAAAACTTTCACATTATTACTAGCTCATAGCGAGCCAACCATTGGTCAGTTCGTATGAGCTCAATTGGGCGAGTCAGTTACTAGGTCGTAACTCAGACAGGCTAGAACAATTTCTACTCGGGTGTATGTATAAACGATAGAATGTGAACTTATTGTAAATATCATTATAAAGATATGAAAAATAAATGTTATATATATATATATACACAGGGTGTCCCACAACTCAACGTCAAGCCGAAACGGGGTGACAGGATTGATTGTAACCATCATGAGAAAAATCCGAAAAAAAATCTATCCCATGCAGTTTGAAAATTATGGGCATTTAAGAAAAACCTAGAAATTTGGTCAAACTGTAACCATTTTTCGGTTATTGTGAAACAAACCCAAACAAACCCAAGTTTCCTAGAATTAAGACTATTTGTTAAACTATGAATTTAAAATTTTCAAAATTTGTCTACTTTGAAAGGCCCTGCTTTATTTTTTTTTCTGATTTTTCTCATGATGGTTACAATCAATCCTGTCACCCCGTTTCGGCTTGACATTGAGTTCTGGAACCCCTGTATATATATATATATACACAAATAAATGATTCTGGTGTATGCCATCGGTGTTCGGCTCCGGCGGTCCTTCGAGTTAAGCAGCGTTGTGCATGGCCGATACTCGGAGTATGATTTTTGGAAAATTTCCCAAAATTCGGTACTAACTCGTTTACCTCTAACGTTAATGCTATTTTTTAAATTAAATAGCATTAAGATAAGAGGTATTTTTATTTTTTTTTAAGTTTTAAATTATTCAAGACGTCTCATTTAGTTAATTGTGTGTATACAGATGATTGTATTGGTGTTTGTCGATTGAATAGACATTAAGTTTTTAGTTACCAATTATTATCTATTTGAACATTATGAACGAGTTAGTACCTAATTTTGGGAAATTTTTCAAAAATCATAATTACGACGATAACCCGAAATCCTTAGACTTTGGACTGGATAACCTACGTTATATATGTTTCTAACGAGGTGACCCCCTTAAGGCTTTGCATATATATATATATATATATATATATTGGGGCCTGTAAGATATATATATATATATATATATATATATATATATATATATATATATATATATATATATATATATATATATTGGGGCCTGTAAGATTATAAAGCACTGGAATAAGCTTTGCGATCGGTACTAACGAGAATATACCTGGGCCTGTCAATTATTTGCGACAATTGTAGGAACAGAGAAGGGTAGCAAAAAGGGCCCTATCGGCGACTGGTTGTGCGAGGAGAGCAAAGGGCTTGTCACGTACACAAAGTGACGATAAAGTTTCCTCCCTCAAATTGTTGGTTCGGTCATACCCGAGCAAATATATGTATACAATTTACGATCATTATTAAGGGACATATATATATATATATATATATATATATATATATATATATATAAATGTATATATAAATGTGGATGATAGGTGGTACCCGAGAGGGCGTCTAGGACTGCACTTTGATGCACGATTTTGCGTCGAGTTGAGCCCTTTTGGCTTCGAGGCATCGAAAAATATGTTTATATCGCTGTTAGGAGGAACTGCTTGACCGTTTACCAATCCGTTTAGTTGGCGTTCTCGTTACTCGCGCGCTCGCGGGACCCGATCCTCTCTATGTGCTCCTGCTTGCGCTGAATGCGCTCGCGCGCTCTTTGAAGCTCTCTCTCTCTCTCTCTCTCTCTAAGGTCCGCTTCTAACTGCGTGCGCACAACCGATGATTTACGATAAATACGTAGGAGGAATGTGGTCGGCTACTTGAGAGTACACACACACACTCGAGATCACCATGGACCAGCAACTTTTGCAGCATCCAACTCGAGAGAGAGAGAGACCGAGTTTGACCCTTTTCTTTCATATGTACACGTGTGTGTGTGAGTGGCAACATATACCGGGTGGTCCAGTACCTCCACTGACAGAAAAATTCTATTGATATGAACTAATCGCGTCTATTTGATTTTTGTTTATTTGAATTAACTAGATTTTTCGTGGAAACAAATTTTTCCTATTGCATTCCATTATTCGAATGATTTACTTTAAATATATTTATTTATTTAACCGATGTGTTGGTCTAGTGGTTAGCGTACCTGCCTCTGAAATCAACACATCGGGAGGTCGCGGGTTCGAATCACCGTCTCGTAGTTTCGGCGAGAAATAAAAACACAGGCGTGACGTAGCTCCAGTTCTACACAGATGCCGCGCACACGGACCGGTACGTGGGTGTGTCGGATGTGTATGGCTGTAGCCTGTGAGCTATTTCTCGACGAAACGCGACTAGCTTCGAGGCTGGGAAGCGAACTCGTGACCGGCTGTATTGGTATAGGTTTTCCGCAGTTTCCCTATACCCATGAAAAAAAAATGAAAAAAAAAAAACGTCATGGTGAATGCGATACAGAGGGGGAAGTCGGCTGCGGCCGCAAGGTGGGGATCGATTAGGGATGTGGATTGGAGAAAATGGTGGGAAATGTAAAAAGGGGGAAAATCCCTGTACATGGAAGCTAAAACTGGCGCAGCGTTCGCCGTAGCAGATACAATTAAAAAAAAAATTTATATTTATTTATTCAAATCAAAATATATTCAATATCGTCCAATAACTAAATATTTTATTTAATCCTAATAAATCTGTGATTCGGTTTTATCTGCTCGAAAAACAATTTAGTTGAATGCACTGAATGCATATTTTCATTTTTTTTTAAATTTAAATTAAATACAATTTTCGTAGAGTCAACAATTTTTCTATTTGATTGAATGGTCTATCTTTATTGCACCACAATAATATCAAAGAGATGTGGGGGTAGAGAGGGTGGAGAGAGAGGAATTATATATATATATATATATATATATATATATATAGGTTATGATAGCAAAATGTATGGCATGTTATTCGACGAAACTCTCTAATTATCAAAATGATATTAACTGATATAGTTTATGTGATACAGCAAATAATTATAGGAATTGATTTGGTCTCTTAACCATATCTGCAACGAAGATGATACAAGCACTCGGTAGCGTAGGGGCAGCGTGCGTAGCTATTAGCAGGTAGGTTCTAAGTTCGATTCCCATATACGTGAAATATTTTATTCGATAGAAATCATCTCAAAAGACCAGGGAATAACGAATTACGATACAAAATCGTTGTCGTAAAACTCTCAATTAAGTATTTCATTTTATTATGGATTTATGAAATATTTTATGTATATAGTACACTTAGATTTACAGTGTGCGTTGTGAGCAAATAAAGATTTAGTTAAATCGAATCTTTAGTTATTCAATTTGAATATATTCAATATTTAAAAAGAATAGCTGAAACAAAAAAACAATGTCTTTGAAACAAATAAGATCGTAGTATCTTAATCGTAGTTAGTAAATGTTGTTACACTTAAGGCATTCCTTTCACGGAGGGCCGTATTTTGTGGGGGCATGAGCAGGGCCTTCTGAATCGTCGGTAAATTACAATTACGCTTAATAAAAAAATAAGTCACAATGGATTATTATACACAACGATAATCTAGAATAAAAAAATTCCGCGCAAAGGCCATAGCCGGGTAAGTAGGGAAAAATTGCCCCCGCATTTTCTCCAGCGAAATTAGGAGTATATTCTTAGGTATAAAAAAAAACAAATTTTCTGAAAGTTTCACCCCCATCAACGCAATGGTTTTGGAAAAATGATTTTTTTTAATAAAAAAAAAAAAAAAAAAATGAAAATTACGGAATCGCTTCAGTGGATCGATTCGATTTTTTTGGTACTTGTTACGATCAAACGTGTTACGAAATAAAATTATAGAACATCTTGCGAAAGATTAAAGTGTAAAAAAAATAATGTTCCTTGTTTTATTTTTTTTTTTACTATAATCTTATATTATTTTATCTTAGATTATATAATTTTTTCGAAATGATCGGTTTGGTACGCCACAGTGAAAAAAAAAGAAGCAGACTTTATTGATATATTTTAGTTATATATCTGTATAACTAAAATATATCAATAAAGTGTGTTTATTTTTTTTTTTCACTGTGGCGTACCAAACCGATCATTTAGTCACATATCAGACTTTATTGATATATTTTAGTTATATATCTATATAATTAAAATATATCAATAAAGTGTGTTTCTTTTTTTTTCACTGTGGCGTACCAAACGGATCATTTTGAAAAAATTATATAATCTAATAAGGTGCCCAAAGATTGTATGAAAAAATTTTCGCTATTGTACCCCAAGTGGATTATAGTAAAAAATAATAAAACAAGGAACATTATTTTTTTTTCAAACCTTAATCTTTCGCAAGATGTTCTATAATTTTATTCCGTAACACGTTTCATCGGAACAAGTACCAAAAAAAATCAAATCGATCCACTGTACCGTTTCCGGAATTTTTTTTTTTTTGATATTTAAAAAAAATTGATTTTTCTAAAACCATTGCGTTGACGGGCATGAAATTTTCAGAAAATTAATTTTTTTATACCTCAGAATATACTCCAAATTTCGCTGGAAAAAATGCGGGGGCAATTTTTCCCTACTTACCCGGCTATGGCCTTTAGTAGATTGAGACATTTATACATTGATTTGAAATGTCACGGCTACAAAAATTCTTCTGCTAGTCACATTTTTCCAAGTTTTAACATCAATATTTTCTTTAAACGTTCGGTGACTCTGTTTTTATTGGCGTTACGAGAATCTTTAGACTTTTTTACACCTGTGAGCAGTTTATATCATCTATATAATATATATCATTTATCATCATCTATTATATATCATTTATATATTCGATCATCGATCAATATCATCTATATATCATCTATATATTATATATCTATATATTATATATCAGGCATCTAGAGTTATTTAGTGTATAAATTATTAGATAGAAATGTGGCCAGCGTGACACGTCCATAAAGCGCCGTATAATCGAGACGATTTTTAGGGCCGTAATTTTTCGTTGACGGTTCGGTAACTTGGCTTCAAATTTTACCAGTATACTGGGATGTATTTTTACTTCATTATAGACGAAAATCGATTAAGTGTAAAATATTTGGGTTTGTGAAAGGAATACCTTAATAAATACACTTTCGAAATGCATATGACATTTTTTTTAAATGCATTTATGCAACCCAAACAAACTTTAAACGCGTTTTTCTCGAAACAACGTTTTTCGACGGCTTGTTAATAAAATCTTCGAAACTACTGAGGCGATCCTTATGAAATGTTAACCACATATTCTTTACAACTACAGCTCTAGCGCAAATATCACGGATTTTTCAAAATTTTGATATTTACTACTTTTTTTGCCAAAAAACGGTGAAAAAAAACTTTTATTTTGTTTTTTCGAAAAATGTCCGCCATCTTGTTATTTTTGCACATATCAAAAATCGTGTGATATGCGCCATAGCCATTGACATACTGAATGTAAAACCGTTTGATCTTTTGTTTCGGTTTTCTAACTACCATTTTCGTCTATAAATAGTGACTCAAAAAAATTTTTTATAAAAATGTTTTCTGAAAGTGTATTTTTTAAGTGTAACAACTTTTATATCAATACCTATAATATAAACCTATAAAAATATTAATGAAAATAGCCTTTTTTGCGTCTAAAGTGAGAACACCCCTTAAGGAATCTTGATGAAAAAAGATCTTATGCACAATTTTTATAAATACCAATTTTTATTTGCTTTCAATTCAAAAGTTGCTTATTTGTCGATTCATATCATTTGTAGAAATGCCATACGAGAAACGAAAGGAGGTGATTTTTTAAAAAATACCATAAAGCTCAAAATTTCGAAAACCGTGGCACTTTTACTAAACTGAAATTCCAGCATATAGTAGGACATGATCTGACCTATCTAAAGTTGCAGGATTGTGCATTCGTAATCCCTTATATATAAACGCATACACCGATAGATCGATGGATATGCAATTTTATATTCATTCCTCGCTCCCTCCTGCTCCCAATGTGTGCGCTCGTTTCTCGTGTCAGAGTTTCGTACGTTGCCGTTTGGGCTAGGCAAATTATCGACTTTGTCGTATCATTATAAGGAGCAACGAGGCTTCGCCCCTTCTGGCGATCACTGCGCGCACCTATCTCGGTCCATTAATGATCCGGAGCCAAAGAGCGTGAGAGAGACAGAGATAGGTGAGAAGATAAATCGTGCGATAATTTGAGAAAATCTTCAACTGAGCAGGGACGACGAGAACGATGAGTTACGGTCATTGAAACATTTGCGTAATTTGATTTTAAAAGGTTTCAGCCTTAACGCGATGTAGACGATGAGTCGATCAGAGCTAAGTAGACTTTTGTCAAACGAGGAAAGATGGTTGGACTTTTTGTTGAAGTGGCGAAGTGGTGTGATTCGATTCTGAGTTGATTGCTTATTTTCGTAGCTTGTAGTTCAGTTGTGATTGGTTTGTAATGATCCTCGGGGAAGAACCTGGGAGGTAAATTAATCTACGATGAAGAAGAAGGGATAGAAAAGAATCGGCGTCATTGGAAAATCGTTCGGAGAATTTATTGATTCGTAAATAGATTTTATTGGTCTGTTTGATTTTTTTTCGTATTTCTTCGTGGTAGTCATGTTGCCATTTTTAGGTCAGAATTGATAAGAATTTTAATGACGTTTTTATTAGATATTGAGAAAAAAAATTTGCAAGACAATTTGAAAATAGTTCTACACTTTTGTGTAAAAAATGATCCCGTAAGAGAGAGAGGGGGGAGAGAAAGAGAGACCGAGGAGGGAGAGAGACTCCCATATTTTTATTATCCTATTATTTTATTATCATTCTGTATTAATGTTTTAATTATTAAGTAATTAATATATAGCCCTTATTCGACTATTATGCCATTAATATATTATCATGAAATCGATATTGAATTATAATATGATTATAATTATACATCGTTATTTTGTTTTATAAAGTATTCTATAATTATATTTTTATCATTTACTGATGTATAATTTTTTCATGATATATCAATAGTCTTCATTTCGAGGGTTGTTTTAAGGGTATTTACACATAGCCCCTCCCCCTCAAATTTTTTTCTCTTCTACAATTGTTCTTACGAGTATGTACATATGTGTTTCCCAATTTCGTAACATTTTATCTACTAGCATTTTTTTCGCGCTACCTGTTCCATCAACATCTCGAATTATTTTACATAGTCCAGTGGGAATAGACATGGGACCTACTCAAAGATAGAAGAGCAGCGCAAATTTTTTTGTAGGTTTTTTGGACCTACAGGAACATGCCCTCATTTTTTTGTAAAAATCCTAGTTGTTTTATAGCAATTAAAAATTATAAAAAATTAAAAAGTCGATTTTTTTAGTTCTTTTTTTTGGAATGCGTTTTTTTCGAAAAATGCTTCCTACAAAGGTTATACATCATAATGTCGTCTATAAAATAGGTCCTGTGCAAAAATGACCTAAAATTGTTAGTTAAGCAGTTAATTGGAGTTAAACGAAAAAATTCCGATTTTGCTTTTTGCATCCGTTATCGGTAATTTATCAACATATCATTTTGAAACTCATCCATCGTCTAGGGGAAACCCTCTCCAAGAGATGCGTGCAAGATTTATTGATCTACGTTATATAGTTAAGCAACAATCTCCGATCTGAGAAAATCGGGAGTTTTCAATCTCCCATCTCCGAGGAGGGCTCACAGAGTAGACAAAAAATCAGCAGCTTCGTTTCATCATATACATGCTCTATTAAAAAAAAAAAAAATTCGTTAGCAAAAAACCATTTTTCGACGATTTAAAATTTTTGCTTATAAACAAATAGAAATAATTGCTTAAACCATGCAGATATTTATAATATTCTTCATGATTCTGATGCGTTTTTGTAAGACGAGCAATTAAAAGAAAAAAAAACTCGCAATATCTTGATTACAACCCGAGATATCGATGTTTATACATTTTTCCAATTTACCATTGTTGTAATAAAGATTTTTGTAAAATTCAAATTCGTGCGCCTTCTCTACACTTTTGGGCATGAGATTCAATGTAATACCAACTCTTTATAGCGTTCGTCTCATTGCGAGTGATAATTTATTCCGCTTAGTTAACAAATTCAAAAACTTCCTTAAAAATGATCGTAGAGAGTTTTTTTTTTAATCTGCGTACTTTTTTCTCGCGAATACGAAGATGCGCTTGAAAAACATTTTTTTTTTCAATAGCTACCCCAATAATTATTGCGTTTCCTCAAATGAAATATGGCCATGCCTATAAATAATGTTTCGATGAGTGGAGAAGCGTACGATAATTAAATTGCATTTTGTACAGTTTCATTCACCGCTTCAGAACCACAAATGTGTTCCAAGTTCTCCTCCTCTTCCTTGCACATCCGGCAGCTATTGTATTCGTATCCCTTATTGCCTTTTTTTTCTACATTCCCACACCTTATTCTTCCACCATTGAACTTCTTTATTTGCCAGTATTTTTCCATTTCTGCAATCCCTTTTCTGCTTCTCTCAACAAATCAACATAATCTTTGCAGTATGTTGATTTGTGAATCCTGCACGAGTCGTTCTCGATTTCCTGATCCATTTTCATTTTTATTCCCCTTTGTACTATTTACTCCAAAAAAATTTCCTCAAAAAAATTAACACGAAAAACCGAAACTCCGAAAATACGAACACCGTCAAAATAATTGGGCTATGGAAGTTTCAAAAGTTTCCAAATTTTCGATAAATCGACGAATTATTTCAAGATTTTTTTATTTATTAAGAAGTGATTTTACGTCAATTTTGAAATTTGTCTAGACAATGTTATACGTTCTGAATCATTTACAGTCAACTGTGTAGACTTTCGCTGGCATGATCTTGACGAACCTTGTAATTTCGGAATATTAAAAATAGGAACTTTAAATTGTCGACGCATTCAAAGTTCGAAATTTGAACCCTGCCCCCATGTGCATATCGTTCTTTTCCATTTTTATACTATTATATATTATTTCAAGGTTGGGTTGCTATTTTATGTTTGTAAATATATAAATCTAAATTTTATATAATAGTTTATAAATTGATCGATGCGCCTGGACGATGCGCCAGGCGGTGCACGGCT
>OZ023316.1:58289407-58334407 GCA_964007375.1 Ophion obscuratus | reverse complement strand
CCAAACGGTATCGTTTTCCAGTTAGACTTTACTTTTCTGCTCGATAAAGACATTGATTTCTGTATTAGTTCCGAGTTTATGACGTTTTTTGAATGATTTAAAATTAATTGTACTTTTCTCGACAGTGATATATCTGTTTGAGACTCGAACAAGAGTTATCAAATGGGCGCGCAATTGATAAAAAAAAAAATAAGAGTCTGTAATCATATAGCGGAGCGAGGGATCAAACTTATCACCGATTATAAAAATCGATTGACTTATGGAAGATCAAATACAATTTGTTCTTCAATTTGTAGCCGAATATAAAAAAAAATTCCGAGCGTAAACAAATGTACTGTACTTCAATCACTTCATAGATGGACTGCTATTCCTTATGTAATATTTCATGTAAAGGTACGAATTTGCGGTACGTGATTGATGGAAAAAAAATCAGTTAATAATATTTTTTGTAACTCTTAATATGTATAATCAATGTACATAATTCCAGATTTTTTAATTAATATTATGAGACTAATAAATATTTCAGTGCGGTCCAAATTTTACACAGATTTTTTTTTTTCATATCTTGATTAGTTTTTTTGCTGGACGTTAAAATTTTTTTACCGAAGCCAAAATAATGGCCACAAAGTTGCCCTGAAACGAATCACCCTAATATATATATATATATATATATATATATATATATATATATATATATATATATATATATATGTATATTAGGGTGATTCGTTTCAGGGCAACTTTTTTTTTGTCTTATCGTGCCCGAAAACCTTTAGTTGGTACCCAAAAACGAAGTTTCGTGAAAGGGGGGTGTTGTCAAAAAATATTTAGAGGTCGCGAATTAAAATTGAAGGTTTCCCATTTGATTAACATTGAAAAAAATGTTTTTCTCGTTATTAGTGTTACCATTCCGTGAATTTTGATATCGCGATATTTTCGAAGTGGGTAACGAATCACCCTAATATATATATATATATATATATATATATATATATATATATATATATATATATATATTATATATTAGGGTGATTCGTTTCAGGGTAACTTTTTTTTCTGATATATATTATATATATTATATATATATTAATATATATATATATATATATATATATATGGGTCATTCCATGTCAAATCGACAAATTTTTTACCTGACCCCCTTTGATTTCGCTGAAAATTTTCTATCTTTTTCTACCCCCCGAAAGTTATTTTTCAGAATTTTTTCAAATTTTTTTTCCCGACTCAAAAAAAGTTATGAATTTTTGAAAAAAACCGCTCTTTTATTTTTAAATTGCCAGAACTTTTTCAAAAATTGACCGTTTGGGAACTTTTTTTTTTCAAAATTTTTGTTTTCAAATGTAGTTTTCGAAAAAAAATATGAAAAAATTTTCAGAATCCCAGATATATGAAATATTTTAGTTTTTTTGAAAAAACCGTAATTTTCTCAAAGTCCGACCGTTTTTTTTTGTTTTTTTTTTGCTCTAAAAATACTTCAAGTAATTCTGCAATGATCCCCGTTAATCAAAAGATGTGACGACAATCGCTTCTAATTTTTTTTCTTGATTATAAAAAAATTTTTGTTGAATTTTTGCTGATTTTATATAACTTTGTTATGAAATTTTTTTTATTTCCTCGTGAAACCTCAAAAGTTGAAAAATAAAATTTTATTGGAGAATTTCAAGTGATTATCGTCCAAGAAATTGTTATTTTTTTTCAAAAAAGTAAAAAAAAAGAACTTTTCTTACTCTTAAATAAATTCACCGTCTCTTAACATCTTTAAATAAATTAAAAACATTTTTTTGTATGTGTTCAAATTATATTATCTTTTATTTAACTTTCATCAGAAGTATTGTCAACAGAGGGCTGAAGCATTTTTTTATAACATGAACTACATATTCGCTCATCAGTCGACAAATTGTATCGAATTGCTAAATGCTCCGGTAAATTTCGCAGGGATATTTTTTTTCTATGCTTCTCCAAATTAAATGGATTGCAACATCAATCAAAAAACTTCGGCATTGTAATCACTCGTTAACAAAATATAAATTAACAGCACTTTATGATAAATAATAGGTACTTTATTTAGCAATAGTAAGTCTACGTGACACGATGAACACAACGACAATGTAATTATTCTGAAAACATAACCTCCATATTATTTAAATGAAATGTAGATGATATCTTTTTTACCGACAATCGATAGCTCTTAAATTATCACATTGTATCAACTGGAGGTAACTTTTAAACCCATTGTATTTTTGAAGTTGTCATATTTCAGTACCAAAAAAAAACGTCCATAAGAGTAAAAAAATAACGTCAATGAGAGAAAAAAATTTTTTTTTTTTTAAATAACAATTTCTTGGACGATAATCACTTGAAATTCTCCAATAAAATTTTATTTTTCAACTTTTGAGGTTTCACGAGGAAATAAAAAAAATTTCATAACAAAGTTATATAAAATCAGCAAAAATTCAACAAAATTTTTTTTATAATCAAGAAAAAAAATTAGAAGCGATTGTCGTCACATCTTTTGATTAACGGGGATCATTGCAGAATTAGTTGAAGTATTTTTAGAGCAAAAAAAAAACAAAAAAAAAACGGTCGGACTTTGAGAAAATTACGGTTTTTTCAAAAAAACTAAAATATTTCATATATCTGGGATTCTGAAAAATTTTTCATATTTTTTTTCGAAAACTACATTTAAAAACGAAAATTTTGAAAAAAAAAAGTTCCCAAACGGTCAATTTTTGAAAAAGTTCTGGCAATTTAAAAATAAAAGAGCGGTTTTTTTCAAAAATTCATAACTTTTTTTGAGTCGGGAAAAAAAATTTGAAAAAATTCTGAAAAATAACTTTCGGGGGGTAGAAAAAGATAGAAAATTTTCAGCGAAATCAAAGGGGGTCAGGTAAAAAATTTGTCGATTTGACATGGAATGACCCATATATATATATATTAAATGTAGTAAAAAGAAATTCATTATTTTTGCATGAAATTAAAGGAAAAAATAATGGATTTCTTTTCGCTACACCTAATATATCTACATAAATAGATGAATTATTTTTGAAAAATTGTTGTTCTAAAAAAATAAGCCAAACGGTTTCTTCGACTCCGCAAAATGTTTGGCACTTAATTTTTCGTGATAAGGCAAGCGTCAAGTTAAAAAAATGTGACAAGGACAGAACAACATTCATGCACTAGATATTTTAGCAGTGGACAATTTGCCAATGCACAATTACAATTATTGAATAAATAAATTATGGAAAAATCACATTACGTACATGTGTGTGTCCATATATATATCTCTCTCTCGCTCTATATATATTAATATATGAGCTTCGTTGCTGGCTATTTTTCACTGACGCAAGCGCGAGTTTGTCGCGTCTCGCAATCCGCGCACACCGGCTCGCGTCTACTCGGCGCGAGTGAAGAAGAGAAAGAGCCGAGAAAAAACGAAGGTCTGCGCTAAAAAAAAAAAAAAACTCGAAGAAAGCTCCAATCCGAGGCTTGAGCCACCATTGTGAAAATTCAGCGTCGCATTTCCACGCTAACTCGCGAGAACTTCGCTTCACCTTCGCCACGCACACACACCTACACGTGTAATTTGCGCGCGACGAACAAACCTCGTCAAATTATTCCAACGAAAGAACACTATTTCCAAAAGTTGTCGAAAAGAAACACCTTGCTGAAATTGAAAAAAAAAGATCGATCCCGCGTTCGTTTTTTCGCAATCGCGTTTGACTTTGCACGTGATCAGTATCCCGATTATCCTCGATCGACCGTATCCTTTCCAACTTTCTGCCAACACACGCCGACGCACTACACTTCTTTATTAATCATTATCGTCACCGTACACCATGAAATCGTCACTGTTATACACTATAAGACGATCGTGGATGTCGGAAAAAAAAGAATAAATAAAATAATAATAGAATACAATATTTATAATAATAATAACAATAAAAATAAAATATAACAGTTCCAATAATACGAGAAGAAAATAATAACGATGCAAATAAGAAAATAACAATTTAAATAAAAATAAATTCAAAAAATAAAATCAATTCGATACCGCGTACGTGAATCCTGTGTGCGCCGCGCGCCGTGTATTTATGTCGCACTGACGATATAAAATGCGAGAAGAATCGAGTTATTTTGCTGGTGTAGCCGCTGCTGCTGCTCCCGCTGCGTCATACGCTCACCCGCGCCGTTTTTCACAAAAGCTCCGTACGCGACTCCGTTTTTTTTTTTTTTTTTTTTCATTTTTTCCCCGCACGCGTTTCTCATTGCCGTTGAGAATTAATTTTTTTCCACGCTTATCCGACTCGTAACGCGACTATTTTCAACTCGCATGTGCAAACACACACATATATGCATATATACATACACACACATATATATATATACCTTTTTATTTATTTACATATATTTATATAAACATACATTTATTTACACATATATTTCTCCGTTTGTATATATGTATATATTTATTTATTTGTTTATATATTTATACGTATATTGTTAATCGTTTGACGATAATCGCGCGGCTTTTTACGCACTTCCCTCGCGGACATTTGCGTGTGAGTGCGAGTCCCCGTCTATCGGAGAGCTTCATACAGCGTGCTCGCTGCTGGTATAATATAATTGCGGCATGCGTGTGCGTTCGTTCGTCGAGCACGTGTCTGTGTGTGTTTTTTATTCCCATATATATATATATATATATATATATATATATATATATATATATATATATATATATATATATATATATATATATATATATATATATATATATACACACACGAATATATACGAGATGCCTGTTCGCTTTTTTGTCCTCTCTGTATCACGTTTATAAGGGAGAGAAAAATCGATGGAGCTGGGATGCTTGTCGCCTATGCCATGTATATAGGCGTATAAATATAGATGCATATATATGGGTATATAATGAAATAAGCGAGTATTTGTACGTCTACATAAGGATTTATATATCTACACTTATTTTTTTTTTTTTATACATATGTATAGGTATATGGTGTATACAGTACATATGTAAACTTTTATAAATGTGACGTGTGTATATATACATATATACAGAAAATGTTATATATATATATATATATATATATATATATATATATATACAAAAAATGTATATATATGAACGTACACATATATGAAAGTTCACGTATGTACACAATATATCTATACATATGTAAACGTTTATGATTATATATATCTCTTTTTTTCAAATACACACACACACATACACACACACACGCTCATATATATATATATATATATATATATATATATATATATATATATATATATATATATATATATATATATATATATATATATATATATATATATGAGCGTGTGTGTGTCTGTCTCTCTCTCTCTCTCTCTCTCTCTCTCTGTGTGTGTGTGTGTAATTTCACATAAGGGATGACTCTTCTATTTCACCCCTTCGTGCTTTATGCGCGAGTACGATTAGCATTTGATTCACCCTCTTTGGCGAGGAACAGCACTGGCCACACCCTCGTCTCGAGCTTACTGCTTTGCTTCGGGGTTGGTTGCCCGCCGTAGGGGTGAACTAGCCCTTCTGCCCTCGCCCTTCTACGGCTGCCGCGCGTCTGGCCCTCGGGTACGTTGTTCGAGCAATGGCCGTCACGAGGTCTCTTTTTGTAGCGGTTCCCATTGCCAGGGTACAAATTTATACTTGTGTGTGTGTGTGTGTGTGTGTGTGTGTGTGTGTGTGTGTGTGTGTGTGTGTGTGTGTGTGTGTGTGTGTGTGTGTGTGTGTGTGTGTGTGTGTGTGTGTGTGTGTTAATGTGTAGGGCGGGGGATGGGGGTGCGTTCGCTTAGGCGGAGAGAAAATAGGCGGGGAAAAGCACCCTTCTGAGGTGTGGGCTTAGGGAGTGTGCCGGGGGGTGGGGACGGGATAGCCTAGGGGTTGGAGAAAAAAATTGATATCAAGGGGTGAGAGACGCTGTGGCTTCGACGGGGTGGCTTATTACTCGGGAATCGAGGCGCTGGCGAAAAAGGGGCCGTACGATGGGGCGAAGGACGATTCTGACGAGAAAATTCCAACCCCTCGATGTGCAAAATTCATCCCCTTGCCCCCCCCCCCCGCTCCCTGTAGGGTTACCAGACGCGCGGACGTGAATCATGGACGGCCATAGCTCTCTCGATCTCTCGTTTTTTTTTGTGTGCTTTTTTAGCTCGATGAGAGCCCGTTTTTCGCTCAAGCCCCTCGCCTTTTCGAAAGACTTGCAATTTTGTTTTGTTTTTGTTTTCCTTTCTCTCTTCTTTTGCTTCATTCCAAGGGGTTCGTTTCTCACTGAACATCCTCTCGGGCATTTTGGGCTAGCCCCCCCCCCCCCCCGCATCAGTTTGCTATCACGAAATGGAGTTGGTATTATTGAGATTTATTCTTTTGTTAGATGCGCGTGTGCCTTTTTTGAGTTCTCGTCGTGAACGGATTCACGTGATTATATATACGTATATATTTATTTATCGTACGGTGTAAAAAAGAGTAAGAAATAAGCAACCTTGCGGAAGACTGAATTTTTATATATAAAACATTTAATTTCTTTTTGGTTACGACCATAATTTCCAGAGCATATTTTGTTGTATAATTTATCGTATACAATTTTTTCAGCGCTCAAATATATATATATATATATATATATATATATATATATATATATATATATATATATATATATATATATATATATATATATATTATACATATACAAAAATTGTATAGGATAAATTATATATATATATATATATATATATATTGAAGCGCTGAAAAAAATTGTATACGATAAATTATACAAGAAAATATGCTCTGGAAATTATGGTCGTAACCAAAAAGAAATTAAATGTTTTATATATAAAAATTCAGGCTTCCGCAAGGTTGCTTATTTCTTACCCTTTTATATGTAATGCTATCTCGGTTATACATAATATCTAAACGATAAATGTCGAAAATGGGAGAAGAAAATATAATTCAATGAGATTAAAAATAAAATAAGAATATAGAATAATTTTTTAATCGATTATATATGTACATATATAATCTCGGTTGATAAAACAATTAATATATTATTATAATAAAAATAATAATATATCAAACGTAATAATAAAATATACGTGTAAACATATATATATATCTGTATTAATATATACATATTTGTACAAATGCACAACCTCGTGAATATATGTATATATTTGAGATAACAATAGTCACAGCAATGATAATTATAATTCTCTGAATTTACAACAGTTGGAGTGGAATGAGAATAATTAATATTGTCACAAAGCGGCAAGAATAGTGATCGTAATAGTAATAACAATTATTTCATTCATGGGTGGGAGGGGTTACTTTGTAAAACCCGGAAGAGCATATCTGGAAAATAAACTACTGATAGTAATAATAATAATTTGGGGTTATAACAATTCGAATGGATTAATAGTTGTAATTATAATAAAAATAGTTAATAGTTAAAAATAGTTAATTACAATAAAAATAAATATAGTTTTATTATTAACTGTAATTATTATTGAAATAATTTTGTTATTATTAAAATTATTATTATCATTGTCATGAGGGAATGAGAATACTGACAGAGATAATGATAAATATTATGGTAAAACAATAATAATTCTGGCCGTCCAAGAATAAAGACAATAATGACAATAACGATAATTGCTAATCATTATTAGAATACAATAATGATAACAATACAATACAATATTTTTTTACAATACAATACAATACAATTTTATTACAATACAATACAATAACGATAATGCTAAGAATTATTGTTGCCATCACAAGAACATTAATAACAGTAATAAATATACTCGTCACAATTACTATGGAGACCCATTATTCATTATCGTTGAAATTGTTAATTAAAAAGTAGTTTAAAAAATAAAAAATCAAATTTGACACGTGAACACGACGTCTGAAGTGCGATTAAACATACCGAGTTTGTTTTCTAGAATTTCACAATCGGCTTACATTTGCGAATGTTATATTCTCGCACTGTCTTGGGTCGAAGTGAGTCTCGGGCTTGCCGATGAAGCATTAAGGGGGCGACTTCGTGCTCGAGGACGAGTGTGTTGACAGGATAAAAAAGGGGAAAAAACGCGACAAGTCGACGATCATCGTCGATACGAATCTCAGGAGCGCGGATTAATTAATTTTCACGCGATCTTAGCAACAATAATAACAAATTTTATCCGAGCGCGATAACAACAACGACAATAACGATCGTGAGGCAGGCATGAAAGTCACGAGTCACGAATTTCCTATTAGCCGAGGTCTCGTACTCGTCATCGTACTACGACTTTACTCTTTATCCACCTCCTCGCCCCTCTCCATCGCTCTCTCTCTCTCTCTCTCTCTCTGTTGCTCTCACTCTCCCTCTCTTTTTCTCTGTACAGCTTTTTCCCACTATTTCTCTATCTCGTGCAGCTCGTCTTGTCGAATTAAAAGTCCGATAAGAGAAAAAGCGTACATGGAGAATTTTTCCGAAGCTGGTGAGGGCGTTGCGGAGAGAGGGAGGAAGGGTGTAAGGAGAGAGAGAGAGACGAGGAACGGTAGTGGAAAGAACGAGAAAAATTGCCATCGTGCGGAGCGAAATGACTCGATGTTGAAGAGAACCTAGAGGGAGAGAGAGAGAGGGAGGGAGAGGGAGCAAAGACAAGAAGAGGAATAGACAAGGGGATGCAGCAAAACAAGAAGATGCCTTCGTTTCGTTTATCCTTCGATACTCCTCAGTTCTTACTCTTCTTCTAACGATCATGAAAGACGAGGTAGTTTCCGCGTAGTCATTCTTCCACTCTCTCACCCCCTCTCGCTCTCTCTTTCATTTCCTTCCTCGTTATCTTATTACAAATATATACTTTCAAATGAATATACGGGGTGTCAAGATTTCAACCGCGATATGAGCAATATCTCAAGACCTGTTCGCCCCCGAAGAGGGCTGAGGATCCTGCGAAAGCGCCCTTGTTTTCCAACAACAACGTTTTCCCACGGCAATCCTACATTTTTACAATCTCCACTCACTGCCCGTTCAAAGACGAGAAGAACAAAAAAAAAATTTCGCCTCTAGCTTGAAAATTGGCGGAGTTAAGCCACTCCGAAGCTGGCATGACAGCTGTCAGTTGACCGCGCGTAATGAACTGTCAGCCGTGTGTACCGCACAAACGTTGCCAGCAGGTCTGCGTCACAGTGACATCTCTTAGCGACATGCGCATCGCTTCGTACAATTGGCAGACCAGACTTGACAGCTGTCAAGATAGGTCCAAAGTGCCGTAACTCTGGCAATTTTCAAGCTAGAGACAAATTTTTTTTTTCCTCGGATTGCTCATCGATCCCACTACATTCTTGGATAATAAACAGACATATAGATTGAAAAATTGTGTTTGAAAAATTAAATGCCACCGTTAACTATCGTTCTCGAGACTTTCCGGTCGTTCCATTCGGCAGGGACACCCTGTAGATGCAACGCCCGTTGTTCCTTCTCGGTCTTGCCTTGCGCCCGGGGAGCAGAAAAGACGAAGACCGGCAAGAAGTGTATGATTCAACAGGCGTGGCTTAGGATGAGAAGCAGCGCCGATACATCCGCTTAGATTCGATACGGATGATTGTTTCCCATCCACAAGTTGTTCCCTGCCATATACATACATACATAGATGCACAATAATCGATTATTGCTTCTTATTTCCGCTTTTTGTTTTGTTCGTCTTAGTATCGTCGTAGAAAATAATGTCACGTACGGGCCATCCTTATAGCAGCTATACGGTTTAATGTCGCGAGCCAGGCGAGATATCTGGGACGTCGATAGAGAAATGCAATTATACAAGGATATCGAATCAAAAAGATTTCTTCGGCTACGAGCGCGACCCAAAGATGGAAGATACGTTGAATTCCAGGCTCGTACTTTGCGATTTCATTGTACCGTACGTGTGGTTCTTTCTTTGTGCCACCTATTTGGACCTTGAGACTGTACTGCGGTCTTGTAAATGCTGTACTCGCGTTTGCTCGCAGCTTCGCTCGGGCGTATGTTGGAAATTTGGTTCGTGGGGATGTCCGGCATGGATTTTGGCCTCATGTCGGGGCCGGGTTGAAATTCCGAACTTTAAATGCTCCGACGGTTTAAAAATACGAATTTTAATATTCCGAAATTCAAGATGGCGCCGGGTTGAAATTCCGAACTTTGAATGGTCAAAACGCTCAAAACTCCGAAAGAATACCACCCCGAACGATCAAAACTCCAAAAAAATTTTACACGAAAGATCAAAACTCCGAAAATCTTAACACCGTCACGATAATTCGGCTATGGAAATTTAAGGGGTTACCCCCACTTGCGATTTTGAAAAAATCGATTTTTTTCATTGCATTTTTTTTGAAGTATAAGTATCTGAGAATATGTCCTGAAAATTTCAAGTCGATCCGAACAAAATTGACTGAGATATGGGCGTTGAAAGAGAAGAATCCGTTCTTCGTGTAAACTGAAATTGAAACTTTAAGGGGTTACCCCCATATGCGATTTTGAAAAAATCGATTTTTCTTATTGCATTTTTTTGAAGTATAAGTATCTGAGAATATGTCCTGAAAATTTCAAGTCGATCCGAACAAAATTGACTGAGGTGTGAGCGTTGAAAGAGAAGAATCCGTTCTTCGTGTAAACTGAAATTGAAACTTTAAGGGGTTAATCCCACTTGCGGTTTTGAAAAAATCGATTTTTTTTATTGCATTTTTTTGAAGTATAAGTATCTGAGAATATGTCCTGAAAATTTCAAGTCGATCCGAACAAAATTGACTGAGATATGAGCGTTGAAAGAAAAGAATCCGTTGTGTAAACGACCGGCTAATTGAAACTTTAAACGCGTTTTTCTCAAAATGGCATTTCTGAAGTCGGGGACCAAGATTACTCGAACATTAATGAACCGATCTTCTTGAAATTTTGCAGGCTTGTTTAATACATAAAAATGTAGTCTTTAATCGTTCGATTTTTTTTTCGAAAAAAAATGGCCGTTTTATAGCCAAAAAACGGCCGTTTTTTTTTTTCGTTAAAATCGAACCATTAACTTTGACTGTCCGCCATTTTGTGAAAAATGAATATTTTTTAAAATCCTTCGATTAAAGACTAGTTTATACTTATATTTGACTAAATCCATCCGCATTTTTTTTTTTCAGATGATCCACTTCGTCGCAATGTTGGTCACCGCAAACCGTGTATATAAAAACATTATTTCAGTGACGGCCATTTGCCACTAAACAATGTAATATTTTTCAATAAAAAAATTACTGAAAGTTCTTCAAGATGTGTTCTTTAAGGTGGTATATTGATCGATTAAAAAAGTTTTGTAGTTTTCTTTAAAAAAATTATTGAAAAAGGCGTTTTTTTTGCGCTACAAGTGGGGGTATAAGGCCTTAAAAGTTTCAAAATTTTCAATAAATCGACGAATTATTTCACGATTTTTTTTCAAGTTTTTCAAGTTTGAATTTTATTTAAACAATGTTTTAGGTTCTACATCATTTACAGTCAACTGTGTAGACTTTCGCTGGCATGATCTTGACATGAGGTCCGGGTTGAAATTCCGAACTTTGAATGCGCCGACGGTATAAAATTCCCAATTTTAATGTTCCGAAATTACACGGTTTGTCACGATTATGCCAGCGAAAGTCTACAGAGTTGACTGTAATTGCATAGAACGTCTAACATTGTCTAGACAAATTTCAAAATTGACGTAAAATCACTTGTTAATAAATAAAAATTATTGAAATAATTCGTCGATTTATTGAAAATTTGGAAACTTTTGAACCTTCCATAGCTGAATTATTTTGACGGTGTTCAGATTTTTGGAGTTTGATCTTTTGGGATAGTATATTTTCGGAGTTTTGAGCGTTCTGATCATTTAAACTTCGGAATTTCAACCCGGCCCCCTCATTTCGTATTGGGGGTTGCGTGTCAGGGTTATTGTGAAAACCATGTTAAAAAAAATATATATATATTAAACAAGAACCCAAACAGAAATACGTGTGAGGCGAGAGTAAAAGACGATCTTGAAAGAATCTGCGGGATTCGGGAAAGAAACAATTATTTTATTGAATATATTTAAAATTGTTACGAGTCCTTCGTTCTTCCGGTTGTTTCTGATTGTTTTTTCCGTTCAATTGACCTCTTATCAACAGCACTTATTGTTTTTTTTCCTAGCTTGCTTTATTCACTCTTCACTTTTGGGTTCAATTAATACACACGTTGTTTTTATCTATTAAAAAAATACGTTTGCTAAAATAATTGAAAAAAAAAGTTTTCGTTATACAATTGAACAAAAAAACACCATTTTAAATATTTAAAGAATACATTTTTGTATATATATTCGAAAAATATATTTATTTTTAATACGTTTTTTCGTGCATCAAGAAAAGCACGATCCAAAATCCGTTTTCTGAACAATTAAATATCTACGTACTGAAAATTATATCACTAGAAGAAAAAAAATTGCGTTCAATAACGATAAAGCTACGTTGAAAAACATTAAATTGAGTGAATGGAAAAAGCAAATTTTTGATATATATATATATTAGGGTGATTCGTTTCAGGGCAACTTTTTTTTTGACTCATCGTGCCCGAAAACCTTTAGTTGGTACCCAAAAACGAAGTTTCGTGAAAGGGGGGTGTTGTCAAAAAATATTTAGAGGTCGCGAATCAAAATTGAAGGTTTCCCGTTTGATTAACATTGAAAAAAATGTTTTTCTCATTATGAGTGTTACCATTCCGTGAATTTTGATATCGCGATATTTTCGAAGTGGGTTCTCGTAGGAAATATGATACTCCACAATAAAGTTCATTGAGCCATGGCCGTAAATTCAACCGTTTCAGCGGCATCATTATTTCAAGTGAATATTGTGCAAAATATCTATTCAAACGATTGTAACGCCTAAGCTATTAGATATATCGAAAAAAATTCAGATGAGAACTTTGTAGAGAAAATAATTTTCTACAAAAAAGTCTTATAAGCCGAGCCCGAAAATTCAACTCTTTCTCAGCTATAGGTGCATGAAGAAAAATAAATAAATTTTTTTGTTTAAAAAAAATCTATTTATTTTACTTCATCCACCTATAGCTGAGAAAGAGTTGAATTTTCGGGCTCGGCTTATAAGACTTTTTTGTAGAAAATTACTTTCTCTACAAAGAGTTGAATTCACGGGCTCGGCTTATAAGACTTTTTTGTAGCAAATTACTTTCTCTACATAGTTCTCATTTGAATTTTTCTCGATATATCTAATAGCTTAGGCGTTAAAGCCGTTTGAATAGATATTTTCATACAATATTCACTTGAAATAATGATACCGCTGAAACGGTTGAATTTATGGACATGGCTCAATGAACTTTATTGTAGAATATCATATTCCCTATGAGAATCCACTTGGAAAATATCGCGATATCAAAATTCGCGGAATGGTAACACTAATAATGAGAAAAACATTTTTTTCAATGCTAATCAAATGGGAAACCTTCAATTTTGATTCGCGACCTCTAAATATTTTTTGACAACACCCCCCTTTCACGAAACTTCGTTTTTGGGTACCAACTAAAGGTTTTCCCGCACGATGGGTCAGAAAAAAAGTTACCCTGAAACGAATCACCCTAATATATATCTTATTTAGATGCCCTCTCGGCTTTGCTTGCGTCGAAATCCTATCGATGGCAAAACTACCTCCCAAATTCTGTATATTTTTTTTCAACATTTGTTGGGATTGTGGAACATCTGACATAAAATATTAAGAAGGGTCTGCACTACCTCACTATGTGCGATTCTTACGCCCAAAAACCTCTTTCTCCCCTTTCCCTTTTCCACATCTAATTAATTTATTTGATGTAAACAACCTGTACAGAAATTTCAAAAAAAATTGAAAATTACAGACAAAGCACCCCTTACATTTTTATTATATGGAGACATAGAGATGAACAGACGAAGCATATTTTATTATTTGTAATTATGTGTAAAAAATTGTAAAAAATTGTAAAACAAAACTTTAATCTAAGGACAAAAGTCCAGTAACTAATTAACTTCGTCTTTCATTTGATTTTTTCGTTTTTCATATACAGGGTGTTTCACGCATGGACCGACACATTTTTTGGGGGGATAGGAGGTCATTTGCCATTTTTTCGCCCTTAGACCCTATTTCCTAAATGTCACGCTAATTGAGAAATGATTATTTCTCTTTTTTTTACCACTCGAAATTTCGCCATTGAATCGTCATAACTTTTTTATATGTGGTTGTAGTAGCACGAAATAAGTTTTGTTGTATTCTGCAATAAACGTTTATTATAAATGAATCATTATTTGATACAATTGGTTTAAAAAAAAAATGACTCTTGAGCTTCCAGTCTTAAAACAGGTATAAAAGTATGAAAAATTTCAACTCCTAAATGCATTATAAAAAAAATTATCCTCTTTATTTTGACCACATAATGAATGATTTCTATGAAGTGTAGTATACCGTTGGAAAAGGTATAAACTAGAGAACTTTTGAAAATAAAGCTAATTTCGAAACAGCTTTTAGTTTTTTTTTTTATAAGGAATTTAGAAGTTGACATATTTCATACATTTACGCATTTAAGACTTTGGAAGCTCACGCGTCATTTTCTTAAACCAATCGTATTAAATAATTATTTATTTATAACAAACATACATTGCAGAATACAACAAAAGTTATTCCGTGCTATTACAACCACAAACAAAAACGTTATGACGATTAAAAGGCGAAATTTCGGGCGATTAAAAAAACGAAGAAAAAAATATCTTAATTACCGCGACACGTAGGAAATAGGGTCCAAGGGTGAAACAAGGGGAATTATTTACTTAAGTGACTTTTCCGAAAAATGAGTTGAAATTTATTTTTCACTATTTTCTCATTAATTGGGTTATAAATGATGATATTCAGTCAGGGGAAGCTGAAATTTTTCATTTACAAAACACCTTTTCGAGTTTATAAATACACGAGCAGCGTATGTTTTTATGTTTCCCTATTGTATACATTTCAAATGTACGAAATGTACAAAACTCGCTATTCCTATTTTATCACGTCTTTCCGTCAATTTCGATATTCCATAACTTTTTATGGGGCGAGCGAAAATCGCCGCAAAAAATGTTAGACTCATTTTTCGGAAAAGTCTCTTATATACATTTTTTGTGTATATACATATATATATATATATATATATATATAACATTTTCTTAAACCAATCGTATTAAATAATTATTTATTTATAACAAACATACATTGCAGAATACAACAAAAGTTATTCCGTGCTATTACAACCACAAACAAAAACGTTATGACGATTAAAAGGCGAAATTTCGGGCGATTAAAAAAACGAAGAAAAAAATATCTTAATTACCGCGACACGTAGGAAATAGGGTCCAAGGGTGAAACAAGGGGAATTATTTACTTAAGTGACTTTTCCGAAAAATGAGTTGAAATTTATTTTTCACTATTTTCTCATTAATTGGGTTATAAATGATGATATTCAGTCAGGGGAAGCTGAAATTTTTCATTTACAAAACACCTTTTCGAGTTTATAAATACACGAGCAGCGTATGTTTTTATGTTTCCCTATTGTATACATTTCAAATGTACGAAATGTACAAAACTCGCTATTCCTATTTTATCACGTCTTTCCGTCAATTTCGATATTCCATAACTTTTTATGGGGCGAGCGAAAATCGCCGCAAAAAATGTTAGACTCATTTTTCGGAAAAGTCACTAAACTAAATAATTACCAAAAAAAGTAGCTAATGACTCCCCCCCCCCCAATCCCCCAAAAATGTTTCGGTCCATGCGCCAAACACCCTGCACAATACTCATTGAAAACCCAAACTGCAAAGACCATTGATGAAAATAAAAAAGTTACACAAAACTCATGGTTATTCAATTTTTCTTTGTTTTCTCGTTCATTTCTTTACTCGTTTGCCCTCGTCCCTTTTCATAAATATGATCTTTATGCTTTTTTAAAATCGTAATTGTAATTAACTTTAAATTAGGCTATTGAGCGTAATGTCCAATAGCTTAAATCCTATTCCACACTTCGAGCTATGTTTCTCCGAAAGATTTATAGAATTCGGTTCAGTAGTTCTCGAGTTACGAACGAACAAACATACGGACCCTACAGTTTTATTATTAGTGGAGATGTGTCATTATCATTTACCATTACGATCATTATTATTATTATATAAATATATACAGATAGATATACGTATGAGGCAACAACTCGAGCATGTATGTTATTATGCATTGTGAGCATACTCTCCTCTCGGCTATATGGGAACGTGCATACGCGCAATTACGTGGTTCCCTGGTAAGCTTCTCCACGCACGGCTGTGCCACCATCTCCTTTGCTCCTTTTCCGTTCGAGCTTTCGCCCGGCTCCTCTCTCGCGACGTTCAGTCTTAAGTTACGAGCGAGTTTAAAGTTACACGCGCGGGAATCTCGAACGAGATTCTCTTGCTCTCTTTATCTCTGTCTTTTTCCCTTTTTCTGGTTACATACCTCTTTCTCGTTTTCTTCCTTTCTCTCTCTCTCTCTCTCTCTCTCTCTCTCTCTCTCTCTCTCTCTGCTTTTCTGGCTGTTCATCTTTCTCGAAAAAGATTTTTTTTAATTAATAAGTCGTGGCGGGCAATGCCTACTGAAAAGAAAAATAATTGGAAAAAGGAAACAACAGAAAATATTGTTTGGGTTTCTTTGGGTTTGTATGGGATTATTCATGGGGTTGCGTCGGATAAGGAAGAGCCTGGGAATTGTGTCAGGAATTGTGTAACACACATAAATATATATATATATATATATATATATATATATATATATATATATATATATATATATATATATATGAGGTATTTCACGTGAATCCGGTGGACTTTTTCCCCAACCCCCGCCAATTCGATTAATTTTTTTCAATCTGATTCCACTGACTCTAAAAGACACACCGAATTTTTTTTACATTTTTCGAAACAATAAGTCAAAGAAAGCAATTTTTATAAAAAAAAACGCCCCGATTTAACAATCGGAAAAAAATTCCCAAAAATGCGTGATTATATGTAAAAATTTTCCAGCTATCACCCGCAGTGGGAGTATGATTTTTTCTGTGCTTTCTGAGCGGTTATCGTTAAAAAAAATCCGAAAAATTCAAGAACCGCTTACTTCCGGCTGATACTTAAATATATTGGTATCCACAATGAATTTTTTTGGCCATTTTTGAATAACCAAATCACAATCATGGACCTTGAACAGTTAGCAGTGAATTTTTAGGATTTTTTAAACCGTGAATTGCTCAGACAGCAGAGAAACAATCATAATTCCACTGCGGGTGATAGCTTGAAATTTTTTACATTTAATCACGCATTTTTGGGAATTTTTGCAGATTTTTAAATCGAGTCGTTTTTTTTTCGAAAAAAAATTTCTCTGACTAAGGGTTGTTTCGAAAAATATTTTAAAAAATCAGGGTATCTTTTAGAGTCAATGGAATCAGATTTAAAAAATTAATCGAATTGGCGGGTGTTAGGGAAAAAGTCCACGGGATTCACGTGAAATACTTCATATATATATATATATATATATATATATATATATATATATATATATATATATATATATATATATATATATATATATATATATATATATATATATATATATATACAGTACCGAACAAAAAAAGTACGCACTGTTCAATATTGGTGCAATTATCCTTACGAAAATAGTTAATGGAGTACTTCCATAGCTGTTTCAACGATACTTCATAAGTGCACGATTACATTTTCACTGAAACGTCATAAAAAATATTCGAAAGCTGAATGAAAACAATTTCAACGCGTAGGATGCCAATTTTAGGCTGGACAAAAAAAGTACGCACCCAAAGAAAAAAAAATGTCATCACATCGCGCATCTAATATTTTTTGTGACCACCTTTTGCTTCCATAACAGCCTGTAAACGCCGAGGCATACTTTCTACAAGAATGTGAATTTGCTGTTCGTCGATATTGTCCCATGTCTCGCGCAAAGCATCAAAAAGCTTTTCTTTGTTCGTTACGTCGCCCCGATTAATATTTTGGTCCAAAATAGACCACAGATTTTCTATAGGATTTAAATCCGGCGATTGTGCTGGCCAATCCAAATGTTTGATCTGCGAAGAACGGAAAAAGGCCGATGATTTTCGTTTATAATATCATTGTAAACATCGGTGGTCATAATATCGTTGATTGGAAATAAATGTTCCACTCCTGACCATGCAAAACACTTCAATACTAAAACACTTCCCCCTCCGTGTTTGACAGTCTTCTGAATATTTTTGTTCAAAAAGCTGTTCTTCCGCCTTAATCCAAACGCGTGATCGTCGTTTATGCCCAAATAAGTCAAACTTGCTCTCGTTACTCCAAACAACTTTTTTCCAAAACGAAATCGGCTTATTCACGTATTTTTGTGCAAACTCGCGGCTCTCAATTTTATTTGCTTTGCGAATCAGAGGGCGACGTTGTGCAAAACTATTTTTTAAGCCTGCTCCTCGAAGCCTCCTACGGGCTGTTCGGTCGGAAATGTTCAGGCCTGTATTTTCGAGAATCACACGGCAAGTAATCATTGGATTTTTCTTTACCTCCCTGACAATTTTGCGATCGTCCAATGCAGTTGTTTTTCCTTTTCCATCTCGTCCATTTTTATCACCAATTATATCTAATTCCTTTAAGGGCGGGGTAAAGTATTTAATTTTTTTTCATTTTTTAACATTTTTTAAATGAATGCATAATATATCAAGAATATTGTGTGAAAATTTCAAGTCGATCGGAGTAAAATTGACGAAGTTATGAGCATTTGAGCGTCTATTGCTCCATGCCGTTCTCTTCTCTTCTGCTTTTTTCAAACCGTTTTTCTGAGACTTGTCATATTTGAAGTCCGTGTGCACGATAACTCAAAATCTACTGGACCAATCGCTTTGAAATTTTGCACAGTACTTCTTCACATAATTCACCAGGTATTGTCGAGAGCTTTTTTGTTTTTTTTAATAATTACTATTTTTTCAACAACAAATTAGCCGATTTTTTTAGCCAAAATCGGGTTTTTGGCTCCCAAGTGCTACGAAAAATCGAAAAATCGAAAAAAAAATCCTCCCGTCATTACCTCGAGAAACATCTCCTTTAACAAATGCATTTTGATTTTTTTGTTTCAAATGATTCTGTTGCGAGTTATGGTGCACACCGCAAACCAACTTTTTTTCGAGGCGCCTCCGGGGTTTAATTTTCACTCGCTCAATTTTGAATATTTTGCAATGCAAATTTAGGAGAATGTTGTTCAAATGTTACTTTATTATATGTAAATTTTTCAATAAACGAACACTATTCGTTACGCCAAAAAAAAAATCTTAAAAACATGACTTTTTTTCGCCGAATTAACTTTACCCCGCCGTTAACTTCTCGCATATTTTTTTCAGCACCTTCACTCATGTTATATTTTCGACCAATTTCTTTTTTACAGAACCTTTTTTTTGGTCTTTAATTATTTGTTGCTAACGTACTCGAACACAGAAAATCGATAACTGGCTGGTTTACATTCGATAACCGACAATTCGAAAACCGATACAATCGATAACCGACTGGTTTACATTCCGTTTGCCTTCATAAGCTTCGTTGGAAAAAAATCGCTTTGTTGTCACTGATGAGAATATACAGGATGAGGCACATAAAGTTTTACAGGGCAATAGCGCTCAAACTATTGATCGTATCAAAAAATGTTTCAAACAAAAGTTTCAGTGTTCGAGAAGGCCGTTATACTGGACCACCCTATTTTTTTATCGTTAGAGGCGCCAAAGCTACGTCAACGTCAACTCCACTTTTTTCAATGGAATGGTACATTTTTTCTTCAACCATCTTGTGGAGCACCTCAAACCGCATAAAAAACATTAGGGGGTCAAAGTCGTCCACGGTCATTCAAGGTCACCTATTAAAATGAAACTCAAAACTAAATATCTCCAATCTACCAAATATTTGCTAGTGATTCGAGATATTTAGATTTGTATAATCTATACTGACCTTGAACGACCTTGAACGACTTTGACCCCCTAATTTTTTTTATGCGGCTTGAGGTGCTCCGCAAAATGTTTGAAGAAAAATGTATCATTCTATTTGAAGAAGTGGAGTTGACCTTGACGTAGCTTCAGTGCTTCCACCGATAAAAAAATAGGGTGGTCCAGTATGACGGCCTTCTCGAACACTGAAGCTTTTGTCTGAAACGCTTTTGGATACGATCAATAGTTTGAGTGATATTGCTCTGTAACACTTTATATGCCTCACCCTGTATAAACCGGGGGTGCGTACTTTTTTTTGTCCGGCATATAACAGGCACTCTTCGCGCTGAAATCGTTCTCTTTCTGGTTTTGAATACTTGTAGCATTGTTTCAACGGCAGCGTAAAAGTAAAACAATGAACTTTCGTCATGACTGCTCAAAGTCTGGTTTATTGATGATATTTGGAATGAGAATAGCACATAAATAGAAATTGAACTGTGCGTACCTTTTTTTGTCCGGTACTATATATATATATATTCTTTCTTATCCCACGCATCAGCATGAATAAACCCGTACAAATCCAAGCAAAATTTTCTGTTGCTTTTTTGAACATTATTTTTCTTCATTTGTCTTATATATATATATATATATATATATATATATATATATATATGTATGTATGTATGTATGTATGTATGTATGTATGTATGTATGTATGTGTGTATATATATATATATATATATATATACATACATACACATATATATATATATAGACGGAGATACGTGTGTATATCGTTTCTCCCATTACTGTCCTCTCTTGTCACGTTAGCGTCGCGGATCTCCCTCCGTACCTTACTTCGCTTTCTCACTGCTCGTCACACACGTACACACACATACCCAAGCAATGTTCTCCAAAAGTATCCGGGGAAATACTCTATACGGATCTTCGAATGGGACATCGGTGAGCGCACGAGCCTCGTGCGTGCCCTGTTCGATGCAGCAGGAGAGAACGACTTTTAAGGACGGTCACCACCGCACGTCCTGTCACTTTGGAATCAACGATCAATTATTCATCATTTATTTCCGCGGCATTGAGGGATGATTTATGTCATATGTGATGTGTCGTCTTGGTGGCGAGAGAGAGAGAGGGGGGGGGAAGTTAACGAAGAAAAAAAGGACAGGTATGTATACAGGGTGGTGCAAAAAGTGACGTCCAAAATGAAAATCCATCAATATCTATCAATCGTATCAATACCTATACGAATCATCCCCACGTATGGTCTATCTTTTTTAGTTTTCGAGCGAAAAGGATTTTTTATTTTTTTTCCGGGTTTTCCTGTATCTTAGGTTTTTACTTTTTTCTCTTCTGTGGATGTTCTTTCCTCTCGGAAATTTTTAAGGAAGGACACTTCTGTGACGAACCCAAAAAGTCTTTTTTCCTATTTTTTTTGTCTGCTAGATTATTTATTTGGGATTTGGAAAAAAGGTGGGTTATTAAGCATATATTGAAATTATTGATGTGTGAATTTTATTGAAAAAAAATTAAAGGTTAACCACGTTATTCCGGATCGATAACTTGACAATTAGTGGTCTGAAAAATAAAAGTGAAAAAGTTTTATAATTTGTATAAATGTAGTTCTCGGTGTACGAAACTTTTCTGCCAAAAAATTCACAGAATGGCGGGTATTCAAAAAATAGTAATTCTGGCGGACTTTTTACTTATATTCGGGGGATTGAAAAATACTAAATAAAAAAGCTTCATTTAATTTATTCATAATTTAGGTTCATTGTACTTCACAAATACTGCACAACGGATATTCTAAATTCATAAGTTTATGTCACAACAAGCGAACAAGATCCGCAGTCACTTGTGGGTAAGTTGACATACCAGACGTCGTTATTGACATACCAGATGACACAACATGTCATTTTACCCTGCTGCGTATGAAACCAAATATAAAATGAGATTTTTCGCTTATCGTTATAGGATTATTGACTACTATCAATGAATTTCAACTCGTTAGAGCTGGTCACAAGACCATGTGACCAGGACCATTGAAGTTGTGAAGAAGAAGAGCATGGGTTGGCTTTTAGCATCCGAACATTTTAACGTCCTGCAGGCACGTCATCGTCACTATAATAATGTTCCAGTAAATATTGGTTGCTATAACCTTTACCCCAGAAATTAATGTATCTGGTCATAATTCGGTCGACTTGTGCAGGATGACACACATATGTCATCTTGCAATGAACATCACTTGAGGATGTTCTTTCCTTCGATTTTGTTGAAACTCATATATGTGATAAAGCATTGCAAACTATAAGACACGTATTTTTTTTATTGCGGAAAAACGATTATAAGGGGGGAAACCACCCGTCAAAGAAAGGCGTATCGAGGGGTGGTTTTGCAGCTTCACCTACGAGCAGTCCACCGATGTGAATGAAACAAAAACCAAATTTTTTCTAATATAAAGCGATGAAACATCCAGTATAGAAGTTAAAAAAAATCAGAATTAAGGGCTGACACGCCTTCCTTTTGGAGGTCGTTTCCCACCTTAAAAGCGTCTTTTCACCGATAAAAAACAATACGTGTCCACTAGTTTTCAATACTTTATCACATATATGAGTTTCAACAAAATCGAAGGCGGACACTTAAGGAGAGATATACACCTAGATGGCCGAGGTCGAGGATTTAGAAGCTATGAACATCACGTCGACCGTAGAAGACCTACACTATGGGCCTGTTATCGATGATTCCATGTAAGTTGACAAATTTCATGATTTATTCATTCCCAAATTTTCAAACGCGTTTTTCTCAAAATCACGTTTTTCAAATCGGTACCCAAAATTTCTCGAAAATCAATGAACCGATTGCCTTGAGGTTTTTTTGTGGTTATTCTATACACCATTATCTAGCACTTGTCATAGGTTTTTTTTCCGTTACTTAGTTTGTGTTTTATAGGCAAAATAATAACTAATTTTTGGCCCAAAAATCACTATTTATGTTCAAACGTCCGCCATTTTGTCATAAATCGATATTTTCAAAATCGGCTATGACAATTACTAGATTATAGTATCTAATTTAATAATCTTTTTGGTTTTTTTTTTTTCAGATGTTTTTTGAAGAAACGCGAGTGGGCACCGTATACGCAGATTTTTTTACGATGCTCCAAGGGTCATACAATATCCTTGTATATTTTTGATATTTTTAAATAAAGAAAATTAAACATATTTTTGAATGTATATACTTTTAGATCATGAAAACCCCAATTCGAAATTTCAAATAGTTTTCCTTGAAAAAATTCACAAAAATGACCTTTTTACGGCTCCTAGGTGTATATCTCCACTTAAGGAGTAAGGCCACTGTAACGGCCCAAAAAAAAAGGTTTTTTCACTAATTTTTTGCTCCCGAAATTGAAGGTATTTGAAAAAAAAGTTTTAATGGTGTTATCGGGCATACATTAAACTGTATTATAAAATTTTTTTACAGTAAAAAAAAAACAAAATGGCGGTTCCACAGCTATCTTCCCGGGACATGTTTTCAAAATGGCACGCAGCATAACTCGAACAATTTTCATTTTTTTTTACTTGAAATTTTAACCAGATGTGAACATTTACATTATCTTGAGAATGTCGATCGGAATTTTCAAGAACTTTATTTATTGATTTTTTATTAACAAAAAACTTGCCGTTTTTTTCGTCAAAAATCAATTTTTTTTTTCAAACGCACGCCAAATCCACAAAAATTGATACTTTTTAAAATCCGATCGACATTCTCTAGCTATAGCCCTCTAGATTAATGGTTTTTTTTTGTTCTAGATTCAAAAGTGCACCAGTGGTGCTGCGTGCCGCGGAGCCCTGGAAGCAAAACATGTCCCGGGAAGATAGCTGTGGAACAGCCATTTTGTTTTTTTTTTACTGTAAAAAAATTTTATAATAAAGTTTAATGTATGCCCGATAACACCATTAAAAGTTTTTTTTAAAATACCTTCAATTTCGGGAGCAAAAAATTAGTGAAAAAACCTTTTTTTTTGGGCCGTTACAGTGGCCTTACCCCTTAAGTAACTAATGTCCTGAAACTGATTCTACTTCATTATAATAATAAACCGTCATGGATATACGCTTGGCTTTAAATTCATACGTCGTCATGTATTTTAATATCTATTGTAAAATAAAAAGTATGTTATCTCCAGCACAGCTGCCCCTATTTTCTTTACCATCTGAACTTTAGTGACTGATATTCTCAAAATTGTTTTTTAAACTGCTGATCATAATCTAAGGCATCTTCTGCGTCAATTTAAGTCTGATGTTCAGTTCGTTATTTATTTATTGCTCAACAGTGCACTTCATAACGATACCACGATTATAAAAAAAAAAAACGCTAAGAAAGTACATAGACAAAAAAGAGAGAAATAAAAAATGTTTTTTTGTGAAAAAGTAAAAAAGTTCGTAGACCGTCCATGGGGGTGATTCGAATGGGTATTGAGACGAGAAATCTAGATTTCTCGTTGTACGTAAAAGGATCAGGGCCCACGAATTATCATGGCAATTACCGAGGAACGGTAGCCAATGATGCAGCATGTGGCCCCTCCTCGTTGGAGAAACCATGAGAGGTCAGTTCGAGATCCCACGAGATTGTCGAGCTCCTCGCGCAAAACTTCAACGAGGATTCTCTCCGCGTCCTGTCCCCGTCGGCCACCGGGTCCTCACATAAGAACTCGCTACCCCCAACCTTGAAACTTCGGCATGAAGATGGACGACGTTAGTCGAGAGAAAAATTATGGAAGATGATCTCTTTGCTGATCGCCATTGTGATTGATGACGAGATGCCGAAAATTCAGAGGGTTAGGGCTTTATGGCGAATCCTCGTACGCGGTGAAAAAAAAATCACTTAAATTTGAGAAATTGTTCCATGAAGTTTGATTAGGGGAATGGTGAGATGAAATACTAAGGTATGTGAATATTCCAAATATATTTGATTTTATTCGAGTTGCTTATATTTCATTATTCCAAGTCGGTTGAATGACATAAAGTATAATTAAAATAAAATGAAATTCTATTTTTGGAAAAATTATTTTTTGGGTCTTCGAATTATAGATTTAGTAAGTGGAAGTCATTTTTTTGAGTGGATCATTTTGTCGGGTGGTTCCTGTTGCTCTGTCTTGCTATCAGGGTTGTGAGATTTGTAATGAAAATGTACTGCATTGTCCATTACTTTTTTAATGGGTAATACAAAAATATTTCATTACCCATTGCATTACATTCGGTAATGTAAAAAAATTCCAATACTCGTTACTTTATATTTTGTAATTTAAACAATTTCCGTTACTCATTACATTGGATTTTGTAATGTAAAACATGTCCATTACTCATTACATTATATTTGGTATTGTAAAAAAAATCCATTACTCATTAAATAGGAATTTGTAATGTGAAATTTTCATTACAAAATGCAATGTAATGTGTAATGACAAAAAATTCATTACACATTACATTGTAATGGGTAATGAACATTTTTTACAATACAAAGTTAAATGTAATGGGTAATAGAATTTTTTTTACATTACAAAGTGTAACATCATTTTTCCACATTATAAAATTTAATGTAATGAGTAATGGAAATTTTAACATTACTAATGCAATGCAATGTAAAAAATCCTCATTACTCATTACAATGTAATGAGGATTATTATTCATTTCCCATCGGGTAAGATCGACCGAGTGCAAAAACCACTGCCCCTAATGGGAAACGAATAATGATCCTCATTACATTGTAATGAGTAATGGGAATTTTTTACATTGCATTGCCTTAGTAATGTGAAAAATTCCATTACTCATTACATTACATTTTTTAATGTAAAGAAAATCCATTGCCATTACATTACATTTTGTAATGAAAATATTTCACATTACGAAATGTAATGCAATGAGGAATGAAAATTCTTTGCATTACAAAATGTAATGTAATGAGTAATGGAAATTTCATTCATTACTGAACGTAATGTAATGGGTGATGCAATTTTTTTTTCTTTACACGATATAAAGTAATGAGTACTGAAAACGCTAATGCATTGCAAAAAGTAATGCATCATTTGCAACCCTGCTTGCTTTAGGCCTTTTTCGTTTTATTTTCTCTTGTCCCAAAGTTTTTTGGAATATTGGGTTCTGCTTAAAAAAATGGACATTTTTTTGGGGTACAATTCAGAGGTCCACATAAGCTCGAGATTCCTAGAATACAATTTTCTTATCGCGTAGTTTTATAGCGTAGGACCTTAACTTTAATTTGCAACATAGATTTTGTAAAAGTTCCAAAAGTTGACCGAGTTATGACGATTTTTCGAAAGGGTCAGATCGCCCACTTCGTGAAGGCGATCCGCCCTATTGCGATTTACCCTCTTTTCGTACCTGTTTCTTTTTTCAGAAACTACGTTTTGTTTGTAACGCCACAGTGAAAAAAAAGAAACACACTTTATTTATATATTTTGGTTATATAGATATATAACTAAAATATATCAATAAAGTCTGATATGTGACTAAATGATCGGCTTGGTACACCACAGTGAAAAAAAAGAAACACACTTTATTGATATATTTTAGTTACGTAGATCTATAACTAAAATATATCAATAAAGTCTGTTTCTTTTTTTTTCACTGTGGCGTACCGAACCGATCATTTTGAAAAAAATTATATAATCTAATAAGGTCCCCAAAGATTATATGAAAATTTTTTTGTTATTGTACCCCAAGTGGATTATAGTAAAAAAAAATAAAACAAGGAACATTATTTTTTTTTAAACCTTATTCTTTCGCACGATGTTCTATAATTTTATTTCGTAACACGTTTGATCGTAACAAGTACCAAAAAAAAAATCGAATCGATTCGCTGAAGCGTTTCCGGATTTAAAAATTTTTTTTATAAAAAAAAAATCATTTTTCCAAAACCATTGCGTTGACGGGGATGAAATTTTCAGAAAATTTGTTTTTTTTTATACCTCAGAATATACTCCTAATTTCGCTGGAGAAAATGCGGTGGCAATTTTTCCCTACTTACCCGGCTATGGCCTTTCACGGAATGTTCGTGAAATGACACTCAACAATGTATAAAAGATTTCAATAAATTGACACTATCCATATAGATGAAAAAAAATCGCAAAAAAGTGTTTTTTTTTCACGCTGAAACCCCTACCCTCCCCTTCAATCAGCCTTCAATCAGCCTCGCCGAGTGTCTTCTTGATGCTGCACATTTACCAAAGCTTCCCTCGAGCTTTGTGCTTGACAGGGCTTCAAAAGCTCAACGATAAGAATTCTATCTCGTGGCTGAAGTTTTGGCTCGGAGAACCACTGAGAGTCCAGCTGACCGCGTGGTCTAGGGATACTTAGGCTGGCATATAATACATCCGGAGGCTGCAATGCACCGAGTCCTCTCTCTCTCTCTCTCTCTCTCTCTCTCTCTCTCTTTCTCTTTCTACTGAAAGATAAGAGAGTCGTGATCCTCGCTCTACGTTACGAACTCTCCTCCACCGAGCGTATGCCATTAAAGTTGGTATACTTATATGTGGAGGGAGTTTTGTTGCAGAAAGAGTGTACGGAGGCAACGTGCCCCACACGCAGATACACATCTCGTATGGTCCGAATTAATAAATAATAATGCAATATCGTTGCACTCCTGGAGGGCTCCTTCTCTCTCTCTCTCTCTCTCTCTCTCTCTCTCTCTCTTTCTCTCTCTCTCTCTCTCGCCGGAGAGGAAGTCCACTCGACCCAACGGTCAAGCGTGGACTCCCAACAACTCTGGACTTCTTGCCTGATTGTATTAGGTAGCTACTGTTGTAAGACAAACCTTAAATGTCGAGAGAAAGAGATCTTACCTCCCTGATATCCGATTTTCTTAATCTCCCCTTTTTAGCGATCCTAAATTCCTAGCCGACCCTTGGAAGATGTCCCATTTTCTCAGGATCTGCTTTTTAATGATTCATAATTCATCGAGGTTTTTAAAGCATTTTTTTCGAAGGATTTGGAGGTGCTGGAATTTTTGGTTTCTTTCGTACTATTTTCGCAATGGCGAAAAGTTTTTTATAGTGAGGTTTCATTGGAGAGATTCTTTGATTGGAGAGGTTACGGTTCAATTTTTTTTTTTCATGTTGTTTTGACGAATGAGACTTTGGAAAACTGTTATACTTGAATCTCCTCCTCCGGTGATTCAAAATTCCCATGCGATTTTTTACTTCGTGAATAAATAAGTTGATTCCCCTTTGTTGAGATTTGACGTCTTTAATCCTTTTCCCTTCACATGTGGCTTGATCTCCCATTTTTATTAATTAAACATTTTTAGGTATTAATTTTCCTAATTGTCTTCTTTAACGACTCGAAATGTTTTAAGACACAATATTGACAATATTAATTTTCTAAAGATTCTCAAGTCCTGAGAAATAATTTTCTCCTGACGTTCCTTTTTGACGATGCAAAATTTCCTTGAATACCATTTTTTCAACCCCACTTTTTTGACGACTGACAAAAACCGGAATACACCATATTTTTTGACGTTTAAAAATTCCTATTCGAGCTCTTACTTCGGGAATATCCAATTTGCTCAATCTCCCCTATTTTTTACACATCTCTTGACACCAATTTTCTTCAATTGGGATTTAGATACCAAGTAATTCATTTCTAGAGGAAAATTTTCTTCATTGCACCTTTTGAACGATACGAACTCTGAAAATCGAATTTTCTTAATATTTTTTTAACGATTTATCATTTCTTGAAGTATCATTTTTTCGATCCTATTTTTTTATGGACCAAAAAATCCTGAAAACAAAATAGTTTCAAATTTTTAACTTTCGAGTCCTTACTCCAAAGATATTTAATATGTTCGATCCTTCTTTTAAAATTATTTATAGATTCTAATTTTCTTTAATCGGCATCTCCATATCGATTAATTAATTTTTAATTACCAATGTACTCAGTTGCCCCTTTTCTACGTCTCCAAATTTCCCAAAATTCTTCACATTTCCATTGTGGAGATGAAAAATCTAAAAATACAATTCTTCCACTCAATAAATAAAAAAAATCTTGTCCTACGTTTTTTCGTCTTTTTCAACGCTTTATCCTTCCTTACAGCACAAATTCATCACCGTTCCTTTTTCAACCACTGAAAATATCTAAAAATACAGTATTCCTAAACATTCTCATTCAACGATTATAAAATTCATCCACCGAGCTGCAGGACTCTCAGTTGGGTCCTCGTCCTATCAGCGATTCCAACAGCACCTGCTCGAAACGCCGTGCGCCGATTCGATTCCGATGCAAATTAATTCAAATTCGACGAATCCTTTTTTCCCCATAATTGAAATAATAATTTTCTCCTCGCTCGCCCCATTCTCGTATTTCACCATTTTTGCATTTTTTCGAAATTTCTTTTTCTCGATTTTCGATCGATCGCTGGTCGCATGATGCACAATTTCCGCTCGATAATGGAGCATGCATCCTCCCGATATAACTCAAAACCTGCGAGCGGATAGGCGGCGTCGGTAGCCCGGCTGACTTGGCGAGAGAAGGAAGGAAGGGGGGGGGGTTGTCAACCGAGTGGTAGAGAAAAAGGATACCTGGTTTTTCAACCGATCATCAGGTTTATTCATGTTGCGATGAGTGCTCCAGCTACTGATCTCGTTCTTTCGCCCTCTTCTCTCTCTCTCTCTCTCTCTCTCTCTCTCTCTCTCCCTCTCTTTCGCTCATTCTCCCTTTCGTTTATATGGAATTAACTAATAGTAGAGATGAGGTTCTCGAACGAGAGTTCGAGACTCTGTCATCAAAGTTCTCGTTTCCTGCTTTTTCTTTTTCTCCCTCTTCCTCTTTGTAAATCGGTTATTAATTAATAAATGCCGAACGGTTTTTTGCAGCCACATCCAAGGGATGGAGAATTGAGGGTTTTTTTTCTTTCAATAGCGAATGTGGGCATATATAATAATAATAATAATAATAATAATAATACATAGTAATAATAATATTTAAGGTCAATAATAAATTGAAATAAATAACAGATATAATAATATCGATAATAATAATTATAATAATAATTATAATAATAATACAGAGTCCATTAAACTAGTCTGAAAGACGTGATCTAATATACGTATTATATTAAAGATCGTATTATACTTAATATAATTTTATTATATATTAATATATATTATATATACGTATTATAATTAAAGATCGTTAAGACCGATCTCCAGGAGAATAATTGTGATGACCGAGTTATCAATATCCAATGAACTTTGCAATTGTGACATATTTTTCTCTCTGATTTATACCATTTAGCGCTTAAAGAAGCGAGGATCGATATTTCGATCCTCGATCTCCCGATATATCGATATATATATTTATTGATACATTCGATATATAAATATATATATCGATATATATATATCGATCGATTAATTCGATATAACGACATACGTATATCGATCAATGCATTTGATATATTAAAATATATAACGTTCGATGCATTCGATATATTAATATATATATCGATCGATATATTGATGTGCATCGATAGTCAAGGATACTGTGTATATTTTAACACATTTTTTATATTTACACGTAGCCAAGGAGTGTCTTCATTATTTACATTTGGCCCTTCTTCGACCAGCTATTCAATGTTGATTTAATCAAATTATTAAATGTTGTTTACGGTTGAAATGTGTTTGCGAAAAATGATTTAAAAAAAATTGGCACTTTTTCGCTACCACTTCTGTGGTGGGCAATTTTTTGAGAAAATGTTAAACCTCGCACGAACTGTGAGATCGGTTGGGAGCGTTGCATTGGCACGCTGGATTCTCGAGGGTTTTGCAGGAAATTGGCAAGGCCGTTCCGCGAGATGTTCCGTCGTTGAGTGCTCGGCATTGAAGCCCCTCTCTCTCTCTCTCTCTCTCTCTCTCTCTCTCTCTCTTTCTCTACATAGATGTGCATGTGTACGGACACTTTGCTCGCTGCGTCGCGGGGCTCTATGCAAGTAACTTCGCGCAAATCGTCGGTGCTGTATACGCTCACGGTGGAGTCTTTTCCTGGCCTAGGTGCGTTCGCGTTGATCCTCAGTGATTCTTTTCTCTCTCGTTTGAACGCCCGGGAAAATTGCCGGAAGCCGTTGGAAAATGAGGGTAAAAAAGGACAGAGAGAGAGAGAGAGAGGGATGAAAAAAATAAAAAGAAGAAACGAGAGGGAGTTGAAGCGAAGAAAAATTACTCGAGCTGAATCACCGGGTTGATGCAAGCATCGCTGTAACGGCGGTAATACAAGCATCGCTAAGAGAGAGTGAGAGAGAGAGAGAGAGAGAGAGAGCGCCAGCTTCTTTCGCATACGAAAAAAACGTCTAAACTATGTATAATAACACGAGAATCTCCTCGCTCTCTAACTAGCCGCAGTACCTATAGCCAGCGATAAAATTATTTCCCCATTCTCTAATATCGCTGAGCCCAATAATCATTGCGATCGCATTTGGTACTCTCGAGCCTCCGGCGTAAGTCATTCCGTTTTCTTACGACGTTTTGGAACACCCGCGGGGGGATATAAACGCTCCGCGCGAGGAAATGCAAACGAGAGCAAACATTTTTGCGTCACTGATGGTGAACCAATATATATATATATATATATATATTAGTGTGATGCAAAAATCACTTAATATTTTCTTGGGCCATTGCAAAAATGTTGGAACGTGCTAAAGAAATTCCTGCGAAATATGATATTTATATTCAGGTGTATATACATATGTACTATATAAAAATGAATAAATAAATATATAAATCTAATATTTGACAAGAATTTTTTTCTTAATTTTTTTTCTTAGAAACGCTGGCAATAGTATACATAAAAAACGTGATGTGTAAAGATAACATTTCGCGGGAATTTTTAAAGGAATATTTTCATATGTATTTATAAATATAAAAATTCAGTATGTGGTAAGAAAAAAATATAACATATTTATTTATTTGTGTAGATATGTATGATATTTTTTGAGAATTTTTAAAACACTTTTTTATTGCGAATACATATTTAATATATACAGGGTGTCCCAGAACTCAACGTCAAGCCGAAACGGGGTGACAGGATTGATTGTAACCATCATGAGAAAAATCAGAAAAAAAATAAAGCAGGGCCTTTCAAAGTAGACAAATTTTGAAAATTTTAAATTCATAGTTTAACAAATAGTCTTAATTCTAGGAAACTTGGGTTTGTTTGGGTTTGTTTGGGTTTGTTTCACAATAACCGAAAAATGGTTACAGTTTGACCAAATTTCTAGGTTTTTCTTAAATGCCCATAATTTTCAAACTGCATGGAATAGATTTTTTTTCTGATTTTTCTCGTGATGGTTACAATCAATCCTGTCACCCCGTTTCGGCCTGACGTTGAGTTTTGGGACACCCTGTATAGGGTGTTAGAAAGATCGATGCATAGCGTTAAGGGGGTGACAGATCACCGCGCTAGGAACATATCGAACCTAGGTTACCTTAGTCCAACGTCGGATTTCGAGTTATTATGGTGAGTATGATTTTTGGAAAATATGTGCATATAAAAACTCGTTCATTTGTTCATAATTTGTCCAAATTCGTTCATAATAAAACTCGTTCATAATGTTCAAACAGACAATAATTGGTAACTTACAATTTTTTTGCGTCTTAGCTTAATGCGTATTCAATCGACGAACACCAATACAATCATCTGTTCCCACACAACTATCTAAATGGGACGTGTTGAATAGTTGAAAACTTATCAAAAAATAAAAATACCTCTCATGTTAATGATATTTAAAAAAAATTGCATCAACATAAAAGGTAAACGAGTTAGTACCGAATTTTTGGGAAATTTTCCAAAAATCATACTTACCATGATAACTCGAAATCCTTAGACTTTGGACCGAGGGAACCTAGGTTAGATATGTTCCTAACGAGGTGACCTATTACCCCTCAACGCTTTGTATCCACCTTCCTATCACCCTGTATAGGAAGTGATAGGAATATAATTACCAAAAAAGAATAAAAACAAATACATACTCATAAATATATATTTTAGTCCAGTAAAAGGGACGAAAACCCAGCACTTTTTAGCGTAGAATTTTCGACTAAAAGTAGATGATTGCATACTGAAAATAACCCCAATCAAATTTTGCCTCTCAGCTCGCCCCAACCCTAAGAAATAGGGGTTGAAAACTTAAAAATCGTCGCATCTCGATAATTAATATCCCGATCAAAAAAGGTTTCAAACAAAAGTTGTTCGGAATAATAAAATTCGTATAAAGTTATTTGACGTCCGACCCCTATCTTTAAAAATAGCCGCACAAAAATGATTCGTAAATTCGGGGTTGATGCGTGTACGAGCGGAGTAGACGTATCGCTGCGTTGGAAGGGTCTCATTGCCACAATGTTTATCTCTACAACGCTGCAAGTCCGTTTTTCAACTTTACAATGACTTTATCTCTCATCTGTATAAACTCGAAAATCCACCAACTGTACAAGAGTCTCAAGTTTGCAATATTGAACTTCTCCAATGATCTAGCGTTATGATTATCCCTACAACGTATTTATTCGGATTTGCATCAACTACACAATACAGATTTGCAATCTTGTATTATCTCTATAATGTATCAACTCTACAAGAGCTTTGAGTACTGAACGTTCAACTGGGCAATATTCTTGTCAGGTCTACAACAGCTGATATATCAGGTGTATTCTGCATTGAAGAAGAAAGAAGAGACGTATATAAGAATATAAATATACATTAAAGATATTTTACATTCTCATACGCTGTACGAGCCAAATTCGTTTTATACCAAAATGAGAAAGAATACGTTTTTTAGCTATTAAAAATATATATGTTGCCCAGTTGAACGTTGAGTACTCAAAGGTCTTGTAGAGTTCATACATTATAGAATTAATGCATGTTGGAAAAACCTGTCATTGTGCAGCTGAAATAAATCCGAATAAATACGTTGTAGGGTCATAATCATAATGCTAGATCATTGTAGAGGTTCAATATTGCAAACTTGAGACTCTTGTACAGTTGGTGGATTTCCGAGTTTATACAGATACGTGATAAAGTCATTGTAAAGTTTAAAAATGGACTTTCAACGTTGCAGAGATCAACATTGTTGAAACGAGATCCTACCGCTGCGTTCTTGTCCTGGGTCAGTGGTGTTCTTGTGTTTTTGTGCCGCTATTTTCAAAGATGGAGGATTGGACGTCAGATAATTTTATACGTATTTCATTATTCCAAACAACTTTTGTTTAAAACATTATTTGATCGATCTATTAATTATCGAGATACGGCTTTTTCTAAGTTTTCAACCCCTATTTCTTAGGGTTGGGGCGAGTTGAGGGGCCACATTTTATTGGGGTTACCTTAAGTATGCAAACATCTACTTTTGGTCAAAAATTTATATTCTTCGCTAAAAAGTGCTGGTTTTTCGCCTCTTTCACTGGACTATCCGTCCTCACGAATAATTTTTCATGTTTTTTTTCCCCGGAAGCGTCTTGGGCCCGAAAGCGTCTAGTTTTTGCAAGAATTGCAAAAACTATCCTCGTACACCGCTTCCGGATCGCAATTGTACCAGATTATGGTTCGATCATTTTTGATCGTTTTCATAGAGTGGCAGAGCGGAGGTGGCCCGGAAGGGTAACTCTGTGATTTCCTCGAGAGGACTTGCGTGGTGAGGAAACACGGAAGGACGACAAGCGCGATGTGGTGAACGCTCGAGCGTCCTGCTCGAGATGTGAGGATCGAAGGAGACAGAATCGCGAAAACGAGAGCGAGAGAGAGAGAGAGAGAGAGAGAGAGAGAGAGAGAGAGAGAGAGAGAGAGAGAGAGAGAGAGAGAGAGAGAGCGTCCAATTATCTCTGCTGCGTGTCGCATGTCGTCGTTAATTCCTGTCCCCGAAGAGTTTCACCGTGTCTCTGCGCCGTACCTCTTTCGTCCTCTCTATCTCCCTTTTTCCCTCTTTATACCCCCTTCGTGATTTCTTGAGAGTTCTGCAGCTCCGGCGAGATTGATTTCGTCCAGTGTATGCTACGACAGGCGTCGTTCCTTCACCCAAGCTGTATAACTACTCTTCGACTCTAGTACTACCGATACTACCTGACCGTAAACTTTATGTATGTGTACAGAGTGTATATATATATATATATATATACATACATATATATATATATACACACATATATATATATACACACACATATATATATATATATATATATATATATATATATATATATATATATATATATATATATGTATATATTTAGATGGGTGTACGTGTGGTTACACGATCTTTGCGGTAGTAACGCGCGTCGTTAACCCGCGCTCAAGACGCGACAGACGTACAAGAAGATAATCAAGATCGTGTTCGGTTGATGAATTTCTAGATGCAATGAAATATTACGTGTGTGTGTATATATTTATAGTGGATGTGTAAGGTATATTTTGAACCTGTCATGTGAATGTCATTTTGTTCATAGGGCTGTTTTAAGGCGTGTCTTTCAGTTACTTTAAGCAAATAATGAACCAAATTTATATAAATATTCTAAGATTTATCTAATATTAAGGGATATCGAATTGGAATTGTAGTATTGAGGTGTAGTATTACTCCGTTCGCGAACCCGAATATTCCACTGTCGTCGAATATGCATAAGGGAATATGCATAAGTCGAATATCCATAAGTACGAATATCCATAGGTATGAATATCCTTAAGTCGAATATTCATAAGTGAGTATAGAGTAGAAATAATTGCCAGCAATGGCGGGAGGTATAGATAAGTGAGTTTGTTTGGGTCTGTTTGGGTTCTCTCTGTACTCAGTTTTCATCTACCTCCTGCCATTTCTGGCACTCATTTCTACCCTATACTCACTTATGGATATTCACTTATGGATATTCGGTTATGGAAATTCGAGTAATGGATATTCTACCCCAATCGAATATTAACAATAAACTGATTTTTGCCTACAATCAATTAAAAATATATCCCGGTACACTGGTAAAATTTCGAACCAAGATATACCGAACTTTCAACGAAAAATCACGACTCTAAAAATCGTTGAATGTATACGGCACTTTATGAAGTTGAAAAGCTGGCCACATATCTATCTAATAATTTATACACTAAATAACTCTAAATGCCTGATATAAACTGCTCACGCGTGTGAACAATTCTAAGGATTCCGTAACAACCATAAAAGCAGGAGGTCACCGAATGTTTCAAGAAAATATTAATGATGAAACTTAGATAAATTTGACTAGCAGATGAATTTTCGTAGCTGTAACTTTTCAGAGAAAATGTTTAAATGTCTATATCTACTCAATTCGCGCGGATTTTTTAACTAAAACTAAACGACCTATTGAATCAAACCGAAGTTTATTTTCTTCAGTATGGAAATCTCTTTAAAATGAATTAAAAGAGTCGTTGAAAAAGTCTTGTTATATAATTTTTATAGCATGTTAAAATGCTTTTTTTTAACACATTTTTCTTTCTAACGTGAGAAAAGTTATAATTTCACGATTTTTTCAGCTTTTTCTTAATTCACCCAGAAGAAAAACATATGACAATTGAAAATTTTATTGGTTTATTGGATTCAGTCGAGAATTACAAGCTGCATCTTTCCCGCCGATTGGGGACTGCAGTGGCAAGACGCACATGGAATAGGCTGATAAATCTGCAGTCATTTATTGTTTGATGTTAAAAAAAAATTTCGTACATTTCAAATATACATGAAAAGATACCTCAATGTTTACTGGGCCACTTGTTTTTTTTTTCTTTGTAAAAAAATTCCCGAAAAATGAAAAAGTCATTGAAAAAACGCTTTTTTGGACCTCCTAATTCAGGGTCCTGCCTTAACGGGGTATCCCACTCTGGAAACCCAATATGAAGGGTCAGAATGATGCATTTTTTTCCAGTAACACATTGGTTGGAATACATTGATTTTTTCCCAGCACGTTGTACACATGTTTATGGTTACAATGTAGTTTTTTTCGGAAGAAAATCTTTCAGTGTTCGCGCTGCTGCAGTTGGCGTTGCAGTTCTCCAGCGGCGAGGCTCGAAATGGCAAGATCTCTACCAGGCTCAAATGTAATTTGAAACGAAAACAACAGAATGTTTTCTTCAAATATATCCAACTGGCTATGGGATCACGATCGACTTTTCGAAATTTCAAAAATACGAAAAATTACAGCGTCTCCAAAGAAAACGTCATTTTTCTCTTTAAAAACAGCATGTTGAATTCATTGTTATTAACAAATGGTTCATTCAATTAAAAAATGCGATCGTGAACCAAAAATAACTACTGTTTGAGCGTTAACAGTGCAAATTCAAGGCAATAGTGTGAAAGTTACTTGAGATATTGATAGTGAAAGTTAATTAAGATTAAGATAGTGTGAAAGTTACTTAAGGGGTAAGGCCACTGTAAATTTTTTGAAAAATCGATTTTTTTTTATTGGCTTAAAAAATAGTTTAAACCCTCTAGAATAAGAAAAAAAAGGTCCTGTTAACTTCTTTTTTTAATTTTTTCCAATAAAAAACTATTCGTAAAACTTTAAACGCGTTTTTCTCGAAACATGGTTTTTCAAAATGGCACGCAGCATAACTCGAACAATTTTCATTTTTTTTACTTGAAATTTTAACCAGATGTGAACATTTACATTATCTTGAGAATGTCGATCGGAATTTTCAAGAACTTTATTTATTGATTTTTTATTAACAAAAAACTTGCCGTTTTTTTCGTCAAAAATCAATTTTTTTTTTCAAACGCACGCCAAATCCACAAAAATTGATACTTTTTAAAATCCGATCGACATTCTCTAGCTATAGCCCTCTAGATTAATGGTTTTTTTTTTGTTCTAGATTCAAAAGTGCACCAGTGGTGCTGCGTGCCGCGGAGCCCTGGAAGCAAAACATGTCCCGGGAAGATAGCTGTGGAACCGCCATTTTGTTTTTTTTTTACTGTAAAAAAATTTTATAATAAAGTTTAATGTATGCCCGATAACACCATTAAAAGTTTTTTTTCAAATACCTTCAATTTCGGGAGCAAAAAATTAGTGAAAAAACCTTTTTTTTTGGGCCATTACAGTGGCCTTACCCCTTAAGGATCGCGGTAAATCCGACGCACACTGTTCCGCTAAAATAGGTGTAACCTCGTCAATTTTGAGAATTTCAGGGTCCGGTTGGTCTTAAAATATTCTTGAAAGTTCACACTATAACAAATATGTACAACGAAAAAAAAAACATTTTTCGAAGTTTCCACAGAAGCATACCCCCTTTACATTATGTCTACACGTATATGTATATATATATATATATATATATATATATGGGGTATGCTTCTGTGGAAACTTCGAAATTTTTTTTTTTTTTCGTTGCACATATTTGTTATAGTGTGAACTTTCAAGAATATTTTAAGACCAACCGGACCCTGAATATATATATATATATAGAGAGAGAGAGAGAGAGAGAGAGAGAGAGAGAGAGAGAGAGAAATTACACAAATATTAAATTAGTCCATTTTCATTTAACACAAAATCGATACATAAAAAAATGTATTACTTTAAAAAATTTAATATCACTCTTGTTATATAAAATGTAAATTCGTTATTTATATACAGGGTGAGGCACTAACTGTTGCCACCTTGAATATCTCTGTAATTATCGACGTCACAAAAAAATGTTTGAAACAAAAGTTGTACCGTACGAAAGGGGTCATCAAAAGCGACCATTTTTTTTTTATCTCAGTGGAGGCGCTGTCGCACAGTAAAGGTCACCTCCACTTTTTTAAAATGGGACGGTACATTTTTTTTCAACTATCTTGTAGAGCATCGAAAACTGCATAAAAAACATTTAGGGGTCAAAGTCGTTCGAGGTCATTGAAGATCAAAAAGTGACATGAACTTTATTTTTATGTGAAATTAAGTTTATTCACAGTAGATGTTCAAAGTGATTGCCATTGGAATCAATGCAGTATTGGAATCTCCTCATCACGAATTTCTTATCACTTCGGCATTTATCGCCGAAGTCTTGGCATTGTCTTGTATGTAAACAACGGCACCAAACGTACAATGTACACGGAACATTGTACAATGTTTCGCCGAAAGAAACCCAAGATAACGATAGTAAGAATAGTGAGACTAGTATTAATGAATCAAGCGAATGTAAATGATGTATTCTTTTGAAGAGCAAACTGATGTGCTTCTAATTTACGGAGAATGTCAGAAAAATGCAGTGAGAGCTAGAGACTTATACGCTGAAAGATTTCCTGAACGTTCTCATCCTACACGCCGTACATTTCAAATTTTGTACACTAAACTGAGGACAACTGGATCCTTAGCCCGTCGGGAAAGTAACCGACAAAAGCGAGTTACTAACGAAGAAACGGAAATTGGTGTTCTTGCCGCCGTTCATCGAGACCCCTGTGCGAGTTCTCGTCAAATTGCGAGGGAATCTGGCGTAAGCCAAAGAAGTATTCTACGTGTTCTACATCGTCGTAAATATCATCCTTACCAAATCAGTCTTCATCAGGAATTAACTGGTACGGATTTCACGAATCGCAGTGAATTCTGCCGATGGGCTCAACGCCAGATTCAAAGAGATGACTCATTTATTAATCGGATTTTATTTACCGATGAGGCAACATTTACGAATCATGGAAATATTAACTTGCATAACATGCATTTGTGGTCAACTGAAAATCCACATTGGCTGCGGCAAGTAGCACACCAAAGACCGTGGTCGGTTAACGTATGGTGTGGGATTATTGGGGATAGAATCTTAGGCCCTTATTTCATCGAAGGGAATCTTAATGGTAGGAAGTACACCACATTCCTTCAAGAAACATTAGGTCCGTTATTGAAAGAAATACCTTTAGAAACAAGAAACAGAATGTGGTATCAACACGATGGGTGCCCGGCACATTTTTCGCTGATAGCTAGAAATGAATTGCAAAAGAGATTTCCAAATCGTTGGATTGGACGCGGAGGAGCTGTATCGTGGCCGGCTCGCTCGCCAGACTTGACGCCTCTGGACTTTTTCTTGTGGGGATACTCGAAAGATCTTGTTTATAAAGAACGTCCAACTACGCCGGATGATATGCGTGAGAGAATTCTTCGAGCCTGTGATTCGATGAGTGCCGAAGTCATCAGAAATTCTACACAATCCGTGATGAGGATATTACAATACCGCATTGATTCCAATGGCAATCACTTTGAACATCTACTGTGAATATAAAGGTAATTTCACATAAAAATAAAGTTCATGTCACTTTTTGATCTTAAATGACCTTGAACGACTTTGGCCCCTAAATGTCTTTTATGCAGTTTTTTATGCTGTACAAGGTAGTTGAAAAAAAAATGTATCGTCCCATTTAAAAAAGTGGAGGTGACCTTTACTGTGCGACAGCGCCTCCACTGAGATAAAAAAAATGGTCGCATTTGATGACCCCTTTCGTACGGTGCAACTTTTCTTTGAAACATTTTTTTGTGACGTCGATAATTACAGAGATATTCAAGGTGGCAACAGTCAGTGCCTCACCCTGTACAGTGGATGGGCAAGGGATATTTTGGACCTGCGATGTCTATGTGATTTTGACCACCCGCGCACAGGGCTGTTTCAAGGCGTGGCGTCAATTATTTTGAAGCAACTAATAAAACAAATTGATATAAATATTCTTCAATTGATTCAAAGTTGATTTTGAAGACGTTTTAACGCAAGGTTTTACGCAACGTTGAGCGTGGGAATGCGCTACTGTGAGGATCGTCCTCGACGTCAAATGTCTGAAATCACTCTTCCCCATACATATATTCCATCCACTTTCTGCTAATGGGTATGTTTTGAAATGCTTTTGTAGCGTTTTTTAAATGAAAATGTATACAAATTTTATTGCAGCCTTCAATTTGACACCAGGATCGTTGCAGCGTTGACGCTAGACAGAGTTTTAATTATCGACCATCCCTTATCGCTCTTATACATTTCTCATTATTTTCTAGTACTTCGGCTCATGGCTTAGCGTGTCGAGAACTAGCGTTCCAGCATGAAGTGAGCCCTAGATGGAAATTTTGTCCGATCGGCGCGAGAAGTTTTATTGATATCATCGAAATTCCGCTTGATATGCCCGTACAAAGCACACACACACACACGCGCGCGCGCGCACACACACTCACACACACACACACACACACACACACACACACACATATATATATATATATATATATATATATATATATATATATACAAGAATCAAATAAATATTTTTCCTTTCCTACAGCTAAAAAGTTGTATGTAACTGCTGGTCTCCGGAAGCACTCGCAGTCCCGTTGCTCTTTATTATCTGGTGGATGTTACCCGCTAATTCATACCAGGCTTAAATATATATATATATATATATATATATATATATATATATATATATATTAGGGTGTGCGGAAAAAAATCGATACTTTTTTTTCGGTTGCATCCACCAAAAAAAGGTGAATTAAGGTAAAAAATGAAGAATCCTCGAAGGAGAGCTCACAAAAAAATTATTTCGAATGGCGCATTGCATTTGAATATTTTCCATAAGAATAACCCAGGAAAACATTGGGATTTCTGAATGTGGTAGTGCAACTCGTCAGGAAAAAATCACACAAAGATGTCATTAACATATTCTCATGGAGAAACGAATTTCCAACAAAAAAGTTTTTACGAAAAATTAGCTCAGAACAACCGTTCATGTGGAATCGCTGTCTGAAATTGAATTAATAGAAAAAAAAAAAAATAATTCGAAATGCTGTAAAAATCGAATTTTCGGCTTTACGAAAAAACTTTTTGGGTTTTTTTTTGTAGAGAATGTTCTGCTCTAAAATACAATTTGCATGGAATCGTTCTCAAAATATTTCTCAGATACAAAAAAGAATCAAGTACAACAAGAAATATAAAAGAAACGACGTCCATCATTGATCGTGCTTCGAAATGTTTTATTCAATTAATTTAGTTTAATAAGATAAAATAATTTGTTTTTACATTATAATGCTTGATAATCACCGTTCCTTTTCTTAAGAGTCTGTTTGTTGCAATTAGGGTATTTCTGTCGATGATTTTGCACTACGCCCAATAAATATTGTAGCTGCTCTTCGTTTTTTGTTAATGAACCGTTATATGCTTCTATCAAAGTGACACGACGTTCGGCTACGTTATTAACGACTTTTGGGTTAAAAAAATCTAAGCAACTTAAATAAATGGCATTTTCCGGCCATAATTCAATATTTACTCTCAAAAAATCATGAGGTAAATTGAATTGCTGGAAAAGAAATAAGGATTCTTGAGTGACGAAATCGCTTATGTCTTTTTTCAGCACCATTTCCCAATCACTTTTTTTAACAATTACTCACTCGGAAGGATTTTTGGATTTTTCTCGAGATTGCAGAGCTTGTACCATTTTTGCCTTCACACTTATCGGCACAGCATTGTCAAAAAACGACAAAGCAACAATTTTCTCGTTAAAGTACCACAAGTGACTAGCTAATTTTTTCGAGGCAGCCTCCCCTACTACAGGATTCACTTTGCAATAACGAATGAAATTTTGTAGCAGTGACAGATCTTGATTCGAGGCCAAAATGAGGGGAAAATGTAGCGGTTTCCCGTTCGTGGCCTTAGTGTGAAGCTTTTGATTTTGCACTACGAGTGCAAAATCACTCGCAGCGTGTGGCATGGCGCGCACGTCGCTCAAATAAAAAAATTAATTTCAGACAGCGATACCACTTGAACGGTTGTTCTAAGCTAATTGTTCGTAGGAACTTTTTTTGTAGGGAATTCAATTCTCTATCAGAATATCTTAATGACATTTTTGTGAGATTTGTTTCTGAAGAGTTTTACCCCAGACGTTCAGAAGTGCCAATATTTTCCTGTGTTATTCTTATGGAAAATATTCAAATGCAATGCGCCATTCGAAATAATTTTTTTGTGAGCTCTCCTTCGAGGATTCTTCATTTTTTACCTTAATTCACCCTTTTTTGGTGGATGCAACCGAAAAAAAAGTATCGATTTTTTTCCGCACACCCTAATATATATATACATATACATATACATATATATATATATATATAAATGTATGTATGTATGTATATATCATCTAAGTACAACGCAGGTAGGAGGCTTTTTGATATCACGAATTCGCGGAATTCGATAAACTTAAGGTTTACTCTCGTGCATTCGTATTCTCTCTCTCTCTTTCTCTCTCTCTCCCCCTGTTCCTCTCTCTGTATGTTTATATTTATGGGTGTATGTATATGTATATGCTCCTCTCTAATGAACATGCGGACTCACTTGGCCTCGAGATAGTACAACCGAGCAAGAGCAGAAGCTTGTTCGTACAATAAATATCTGAAAAGCCTAATGGATCTTGAATGATGGAGGGCGGCAAGGGATAGAGGAAGAGGAGAATGGACTGTGGCTGAGAGCGCCTAGGGATGAGGCTGCGGTGGTGGTTGGGGGGGGGGGGGGATGAAGAGTAAAAGAGTTGGTTGAGTTACAGAGAAAATTTTCCTTCGCTGTCGGCGGATAGATAGGTGCATAAAGGCAACGATGCATCTTTCCAGGACTCCCGACGAGCGCGCTCGCTGTCGCTTCTGAACGACGCGTTGCATTAAGCGCGGAAGCTCGGGAGTAGAGAGGGGGAGAGTAATAGGAGAAGAAGGCGGAGAGAGAGAAATTGGAAAGGGCGAGAGAGAGAGGGGGGGAGATGGATTATTTTATTATGCCTTAGTATTTTCATACTATAAGACAATGTTAGACAAAGCTAACCGATATTACAATTTATACACTTATAAATATGGAGCTCTGTTCTTATTTCCGCATTTGAGCAAATTTTTCGCTTTTTCTGCCATTTTTCACCATTTACAGCATTTTTGTATATTTTACTATCCGATACTTCTTATTACTGATTACTTTTGATCGCTTATTACTAAACTCGCCCCAACCTAAGAAATAGGGGTTGAAAACTTAAAAAATCGCCGTATCTCGGTAATTAATAGCCCGATCCAAAAAACTTTCAAACAAAAGTTGTTGGAATAATAAAATTCGTATAAAGTTATCCGACGTCCAACCCCCTATCTGTGAAAATAGCGGCACAAAAACGATTCGAAAGTTCGGGGTTGATGCGTGTGTGAGAGGAGTAGTAGCGCCGCTATTTTCGAAGATAGGGGATTGGCCGTTAGATAACTTTATACGAATTTCATTATTCGAAACAACTTTTGTTTGAAACATTTTTTTATCGGGCTACTGATTATCGAGATACGGCGATTTTTAAGTTTTCAACCCCTATTTCTTAGGGTTGGGGCGAGTTGAGAGGGAACATTTTATTGGGATTACTCTCAGTATGCAACCACCTACCTTCAGCAAAAAAAATGCATACTCTGCGCTAAAAAGTGCTGGGTCTCCGTCTCCTTTCCTAGACTATTGGCTTATCGTCCGCGAATCCTTACCCACCCCGCTACCGCATGCCAGCTCAAAGGGACACAAGTTCCGCGAGAAAACGACAAAAAAATCATTTCGCACTTTTTCACCCAATTCGTTTACAAAAAACAGTTCCATCCATCTCAATGCAATTCGATATTTCACTGCTTTTGTTGAATTAATACCAACATATTTATTATTATTTCATTCGTCAAATAAACAAAGAATAGGAACGATCTTATGTGGAGAGAATTTTGAAAAATTCACAGTGACCAATTTTTCTCAAAGACGGTTCGCGTTTCCGGTAAACGACGAGAGACTCGACCCTTCCTCCTTTTACGGAGAAGGCCCTGAGACTTTTTCTTTTTCCGAAATATCCGTCGGTCGCGTGAAAAATGCATTGCAAAGTGAAGCTGCAGCGTTCTCGCAAGTGACCACGCGACCGAAAG
>OZ023316.1:58273286-58289207 GCA_964007375.1 Ophion obscuratus | reverse complement strand
GTTTTATTATATTAATATGCAAATTAGATATAAATAGAATTTCTATATTCATTTTGCACTAAATAAAAATGCACTCGAATAAAATGAGAAATAAATATAATTTTTTAATATTTGAGTTTCTACCAAAAAGAAAAAAAAAACACTAACTAATTCGGAGTTTCTTCAATCTCGCATGGCTCTTGTTGTTTTCTCGTTCAAAAAATGATTTCTCTGTAACAAAAAAAACAATAAAAAATCAACAACCCCCGCCGGACTCAAAACCATTACTAAAATAATTTTTTTCTTCTTCTCTATCATACGGAAATGATTTACAAATTTTCTTCGCTCGCATCGAACGTCCCGTGCATATAATTTTTTTCGCGGTAGTATGTTTATCGATTGGATTGCGAGGAAGAGGAGCGGTGGGAGAGGGATCGATCTGCTTTCTCATGGACTTCGTAAACGCGCTTGGCGAATTCGCTTCGAGCTATACGTATTATTTCTTGGTAAACTTATCATTCCCCCCCTCTCCCCCGTGCCGCTTTCCCATCGTCTTCCCCGAAGAAAGAGCATACCGTTGCATAAGATCTTTCTGATCTGACTGATCTGCGGTATTATATAGAAGCACAGGCCACATTATGTCTTTCCTGGCCTCGTACGAAGAGGCGAGACGTGAGTTTAGAACACCGCAACGCGACGTTTATCCCCCGTATCGATATTGCGATATGTGCGTGTATATATATATATATATGTATATATATATATACATATATATATATATATATATATATATATATATATATATATATATATATATATATATATATATATATATATGGGGAACTGAATGTGTTCAATTTCATTCAATCGAAAACAATCTCACGTTTTTTTTTTTAAATATCAAAACGATCAATATATGCAATCATGTGTCCAAGTTCACGATCTTTACTCATCGATCATTAGGTGAAGCATTTTTGCACGAGTTTGTTTGTGTTCGATTGGGGTCTTTTGTACCTTTTTTTCGATGTCATTTCCTGTTTCATTTGATTTTTGATCATTTCCTGTATCGTTCGATTCTTTATCATTTCCTGTAATTATTCGATTCTTTATCATTCCTTTACGACTGGATAAGGATTTTCGATAGGTGTATTTCCTGTTATTTTATTTATCATTATGATATAATTTGCTTTATGATTTCCTTCATCATTCATTTCTTATCGTTCCATAGAAGATTTTTGTTTGGGTCTGTTTGGGTTCGATTGCGGACATTTGTTTTTTTTTAATTATTTAAAAACCTATTAGTTTATAGTTTTTTACGATCAAATATACGCATTCATGTTTGCGAACCTACGATTTTACTCGTCGATCATTGATCAATGATTTTTAGTTGGTTTGGTCGGATTTGATTGAAGATTTTTGTTTGTTTTCTAATCGAAATTTTTATTACTTTCTTATTGGATTTAAATTTTACTTATCAATTCGCTTGTGTTATATTCTCATTAATCTTTCACACGTACACATCTTAAGGTGAAATTTTGTATTTATTTATTGAGGTTTAATTTTCATTTATTCTCAACTTCCATTTTTCCTATTCAATTTTTATTCCGTTTTTTTTTGGCCCTGACACGCATTATTATCCTCATATTTATTCAGTTTTATCTGCCAACGTCGAAGTTCTAATATCAATTTGGAAGAAATATTTTCGCAGCTATAATTTCGATAAAAAAAAGTTTCTCGAAGTTTCAATTCTCAAATATAAGCTCGAAGTATGAATAAAGAAATGACTTCTGCAACGTCAAATCGAGCGCGAAATTTTCCGGAAAATATTCGGAAAACGATTACTCAGAGCGATCCATGTGCACGTGACCTTATCTCCCCGATCTATCATTATCGTTGATTTACTTGGAGGGATAGAGGAGGTATATAATGGCGAAGAAAATGCGGATGTACCGAAGGAAATTTATTGTGGAAATTGGCACAGGGATCGATAGCCCGTAGGAAATTAGTCGGCTCTAATTACCGAGCTAACGAGGAACTTGCTTGCTTTGCCGGCTTTCCAAAACGAGAAACTCGCAAAAAATATCCAGAGGGAGAGAGAGAGAGAGAGAGAGAGAGAGAGAGAGAGAGAGAGAGAGAGAGAGAGAGAGAGATGAGGCGACCGCGGCGAATCGATCGATCGATCGATCGGACACCGATCTCGCGTCCCTGCGCGATCGGCGTGTATATAAGGCAATCCCTCGCGGTGTTCACCTGTGCGAGCCATACGGTAATAACACGATCGGGAGCGAGCGTACTCGGTCCGCGGACTCAACGTGCATCGAGGAAGGGGGCAATTAAATTCTACAAACGAGGATCAATATACCCGGAACGTGAGCTATCCTCTTGGGAAGATCGTTTCTCGTTCTCTCGATCTGGACGAAGAAAAAAGAAATTAGAAGAAAATTGTCCTAGGTAAAATGAAAAAAAAAAATGAAAAAAAAAATTAACCGATCGAGAGCCCACAGCGGAGAGGAGAGTAATGAGAGGAGATTGAGAAAAAAATCGCGCTAAAAGAACGAGGAAACGAAAAAAGAACGAAAGCGATTGGAGGAAAAAATCGGGAGAAAATAATACTATCGGTTGCGAGGTGGAGTTTGTCCCCGGATGATCGTAAACGGACTGTTTCGCGTAATTTTCTTTTTCCTGGTCTATCTCGTGGGGGGATAGTCGCGAAAGGCGTTGAACGGGGTTGAATTATCATTAAGGGTAACTTTGACAGTTTTTGGGGCTACTTTGACAGAGCGCCGAAATACGGTTTCGGTATTTTAAATTTGTTATTCAAGTTTACTATAATGTTGCTAAAGTTGATTTTGAGCTCAATGATAATTACAAGACTCTTGTGCCTATAATAGCACCCCAGGTACTTGATATTTTTATGTAAAATGTTTCCTTAAGGGAGGGCACCACTGTAACTGCCCATCTTCGACCGTTTTCTTTGGATTTTTTAAAAGAAAAGAATAAAAAATACATGGTCAAAAGAGCTTTTGGATTTTATAAGGTATATATTGAAGTATGGAATTTTTTTTAAGTATACAAAATGATGGCGCACGAGTCTACTGTTTTTCAGCCAACCCTTTCCGCGGCACGCAAAATAACTGTCGTAAATTCATTCCCGGAACTAAGGATGAAATATTTTCGTTAATTGTATGGTTGATAAAAAAGTTTTGTCGCAATAATTTCAATATAATTTATTTATTTATATATCTTATACAAAACATTTCTAATCAACAATATATTCGCCATCGGTTTCTATCCCCCATGGAAATTTATATACGCAAAAATATACGGCAAATTTATTTTATTAATAATTGTAATATATGTGAAATGTATGCCATATATTGAAAATATATGTTGCATATATGTTGCATACACACTGCATGCATACCACATATATACATATATGCCACAAACTATATTGAAAATATACTTACAATGTACTCAAAATACCCTCCAAATATACTACAAATGTACTTTAACTGTATTCGACTTATAATTGAAATATACTTTAAATGTATTTAAAGTACATCTAAAATATACACGATATATATTCATACTCCGTTAAAAATATACTTGAAATATGTTCATACTACATTTAAAATATTATTGAAATATATTCAACGTGTATTTAAGATATACTTGAAATATATTTAAACTATACTTGAAATATTCTTAAAAATTTTGTTATGACGTTATTTACATCATTGCACCCTTTTACGATATTTTTTTCTTGTCCTTAATTACGATTATGGTGTTTGCGGTTCAAATATATTAATGGTTCAAATTAAAATTATATCAGACGCTTACACGCCTTACACAAGGTGGTTTCGAACCCGGGACTTCTGAGTGATGAGCTGGGACCTTCCCCACTGAGCTAGTTCTACTTGTTAAATTAGCTTTCGTATCGTCTACATATCGTACAATACACACAGTTAGTTTATTGAGAAATATGTGGATTTACAAGAGTAACTAACATTATCGGATCAATTACTTAATTGCGTTCGCATAGAGAGCGATAATCGAATAGAATTACGAGATTACATAACCTTCAATTTTTTTGTCCGATCATTTATTCCGGCTAGTGCGTCTAGGTCTTCGCGAGATACCGACTTGAAGATGTTTTTGATTTGCAACGTCATCTGTTACTCAAGTTGCTTAACCAACCATATTTAAAATATATAAAACATACATTCAGTTTGTATGTTTGATATATTTAAGATGTATCTTAAATGGATTTATATTTATATATCGTATAGGTTTTACTCTTGCCCAAAAATATAATTGGCATATCGAATTTTTCAAACCAATTATACTTAATACATGTTTTATATATTTTTCGATATATTTTTTATATATTTTATTTTCATGTGGGTGTATATATTGTTTATATGTAATAGTGTACTTTAACTGTAAATTAAGTTTTATTAAGTTTAACTGTAATAGTGTTTGTTCACAGCATATATTTCTTGTCAGGAATATGTATCAAAAATGTATGCGTCATATATGACGCGTACATTTTTTATACATTTTTCTGACAAAAAAATAGATTGAAAGTATATCGAAAATATATGCGTCGTATATGCCTCATATATGCATCATATATAGTGTTTATACGTAGCATATATTTTTTTGGTCAGAAAAATATATCTAAAATATATGGGTCATATATGCGTCATATATTTGGTGCATATATACAGAATATATACGTATTATTCTATTTTTCGTCACTATATATGCGAACGATATATATATACGTAGCATATACGTAGCATATATTTTCTGCATATATTTTACATACATAAATTTCCATGGGGGCAGGTACTTGATATTTTTATGTAAAACGTTTCCTTAAGGAAGGGCACCACTGTAACTGCCCATCTTCGACCGTTTTCTTTGGATTTTTTCAAAGAAAAGAATAAAAATACATGGTCAAAAGAGCTTTTAGATTTTATAAGGTATATATTGAAGTAGTGGAATTTTTTTTGAATACAAAACGACGGCGCACGAGTCTACTGTTTTTTCAGCCAACCCTTTCCGCGGCACGCAAAATAACTGTCGTAAATTCATTCCCGGAACTAAGGGTGAAATATTTTCGTTAATTGTATGGTTGATAAAAAAGTTTTGTCGCAATAATTTCAATATAATTTATTGATTTATATATCTTATACAAAACATTTCCAATCAACAATATATTCGCCATCGGTTTCTATGACACTCGACCATCTAGTTGGCAACTCATTTATTCCCTTTGCCCAAAACTGCGGCGGCTGGAACTCAAAGAAATTTGAAATATCCCTTCTGAGATCGTGGAGGTTTTTGAAAGTTTTGTTTCTCAAATATGCCTTCAAATGTCTGAACAAATGGTAGTCAGATGGCGCGATGTCGGGAGAGTATGGTGGATGAGGAACGGTATTCCAGTGAAGCTCAGTGATTGTTTTGTGGGTTTCCTTTGCGACATGGGGTCTCGCGTTGTCGTGGAGAAGGTGCACAGTCGCGCGTCTTGGCCGTTTTTTTCTTATAGCTTTTGCCAATTCCTGGAGATTCTCGATGTATCGCGTAGAGTAGATCGTCTTACCTACAGGGAGAAAATTGTGAAACAGCATTCCCTTTGCGTCCCAGAAACAGCACAACAAAACCTTTTGTGAGTGACGATCAGATTTCGGTTGGTGTGGCGGTTTTTCTCCGATAGGAAGACAGTAGGCTAAACGCGTTCTGTTATCATACAAGACCCAGCTTTCATCTCCCGTCGCAAGATCTTCTAAAAACTCCTTGCGATGGTGGCGAAGCAGGAGAGACTGGCAGATGGTCACGCGACAGTTCTTATTGTCGTCGGTGAGACGGTGGTGGTATCCATTGAGCTAGAACCTTCCTGTATCCCAAGTTGTGTAAGTGATTGACTATTGACGGTTGGGTGCAGCCAAGTTCTCTTGCTAGCTCGTGCCTACTTGCTTCCGGTTTTTCTTTGATGCAGCGGATGTAATGCTTCATCATCGATGGTCGACGGTCGTCCGGAACGTTCCTTGTCTTCAAGGCTTGTGTCTCCAGATGTAAAACGATTGAACCAACGCTGGACTGTTCGATGAGAAACTACGTTCTCGCTGAATGCATCCTGTATATTTTTAGCAGTTGTGCTTGCGTTCGTGCCGCGCTGCCACTCGTAAAAAATCATCGCTCGAAGTTGCTCCTGCGAGATCGAAGCCATTTCTGTCCACTAGAACGCGCGCTCGCACTTTTATACCCTGTCACGCGGAAGAGTAGAAAACATTCTAGAATATTCTCGACATAGCTCGATGTCATATCGCGTCAATGCGTAAAAAGACATTTTTAAAATTTTTGCGACAAAACTTTTTTATCAACCTGATATTATTTTTAGCAGTCAAGTACGGCGGGAAGTAACAAATAATTACAAGAAAAATAGAGACGAGTTTGAAAAAAAATCGTTTTTGCGACCATAATCTTCATCTCGAAATAATATATTTTTTTTACAATTTTCGATTCGTCGAAAAAAAGCGCTCGTACTGGACTGTCAAAGCAATCTAAGAAGCTACAGGTAAAATTTCAAGTTGATTGGACGAAAATTGTTCGAGTTCTGCTGCCTCAATAACGATGACGATTTGGTGATAAAAAAATGTTGTTTTTCATTTAATTCCATGTAGCTTCAAATATACATCAAATATTACATTTTTCATCAAAATGATTCAAAAGTAACCCTTAATCTTTGACATAAGTTGCATTTCAATGCCTTGTCAGAAAAATCCCACACGCGAGGTAACTTGGACACCTTAAAAAATATATATAAAATATATAAAATTGTATAAAATACAATTTTATATTGTAAATACAAAATTGATTTGAATATTGTAAATACAATATTCAAATCGTATTGTAAATACAAACAAAAATTTGTAACGATATTGATCAATATTGATCAAATACGTTTATATATTGATCAAATCGTTTGTATTTACAATACGATATTGATCGTATTGTAAATACAAACAAAATTTTATATTGTAAATACAAAATACAAAATAAAAAACACAATACAAAAAATATATATAAAATATATAAAATTGTGGAGTTGTGTTGGGGCTTGACTTTTTTATACACTTGATAGCCAAAGGACGCATCATTCTATTGGAGCTAAAAAGTTAGAATTTAGAATATTTCAAAAAAGTTACCTACAAAAACGTCGAAAACCCGTTCAAAGTAACCCCATTTTACGGTACACACGGATATTTAACTATATCATCTGAATTGTCATATATTTATCAAATAATCGATACTGGTGGATGGGCAGTCGGGGTTCGGCTCCGGCGGTCCTTCGCGTTAAGCAGCGTTGCGCATGGCCGACACTTGGAGGGGTGACCGCTCACAAGGAACACCACTTTGGTGTCCTGCTCCGATTTTGTGAAAACCTTTTTTATGTGGAAGAGTATCAAAAACCAAGAGACACGTATTTATTTTATCGGCGGAAAAACGGTTTTAAGGGATGAAACGCACCCTAAAAAATGGGGATGTTTTTCGTCGAGAACGTTTTAACGGTACGAGATATAAAAAAAATTCATATCGCAACAATGTTTATTTTTTTGTTCACTATACATTGGAGATGAGAACGATAACGTTATCGAGGAAAAACGAAAAACACCCCTATTTTTCGAGGGTGCGTTTCACTCCTTAGAACCGTTTTTCGGCCGATAAAAAAAATACGTGTCTCTTAGTTTTTTACACTCTTCGATATCAAAAAGTTTCAACAAAATCGGAGGAGGATACCGAAGTGATGTTCCTTGTTAGTTGTGTACCCACGGGCACATCAACCTGTCAGCGGAAGGCCAATGATTCTCAGACCTTCGTGTAGATACTTAAGGGGTCTTCTCAGTTTAAACGCTAAAAAAGGCTATTTTCATGCATTTTTTTATAGGTTTACATTATGGATATTGACATAAAAGTTATTACACTTAATAAATACACTTTCGGAATACATTTAAAAAAAATTGTTTATTTAAGTCATTATTTATAGACGAAAATGGTAGTTAAAAAAATGTCCTAAAAAACTGTAGGTCTGCGCGGTTGATGAAGTCATATGCAAAAATAACAAAATAGCGAACATTTTTTCAAAAAACGCGTTTGTCACCGTTTTTGGCAAAAAAATAGTAAATATTAAAATTCAATAAAAATTCTTGAAACGCGCTATAGCTATAGGTGTAAAGAATATGTGGTTAAAATTTCATAAGGATCGGTTCACTAGTTTCGAAGATTTTGTCAACAAGCCTTCGAAAAACGTTATTGCGAGAAAAACGCGTTTAAAGTTTTTTCGCGTTACATGAATACATTAAGTATTTAAAAAAAATGTATTTCGAAAGTGTATTTATTAAGTGTAACAACTATTATATCAATATCTATAATATAAATCTATCAAAACAATTCATGAAAATAGCCTTTTTTAACGTCTAAAGTGAGAAGACCCCTTAAGTAAAACGTCTAGGCACCGAAGAATCGGAAGACCATGGGGCCGCCTATACCGCTACCGGTTTTTCACAGTTTCCCCGTACCCAAGGAAAATGCGGTATAGCGTAGCTTAGCTCAAGACATATAGCATAGCGTAGCTTAAGACGGCTGTGGTCGCAACGGAAGTTAGGTTAGATTAGCGAAGTGGCGGTAGAGAGTGATAGGAAAGGGTTCGATTGGAAAGGATAATACGTAAAAATCCGCAAAGGTATACGTTCGAACTTAGAAAAATACGATATATGTGTGTGTGTGTGTGTGTGTGTGTGTGTGTTTATAAAAATGACAAATAAAAATATTTTTTTCTATATATATTTATTTATTTTTCTGAAATACATAAAAATTAATAAACATTGAATTATTGAAATTGAATTGAAATGATTCCTATTTTTCTTGTTATTTATATAGAAAACTATATAAGTGTGTGTGTATGTATGTGTATATATATATATATATATATATATGTATATATATATATAAGGTCTACAGAAAAAAATACCTGCGATTTTTGAATGAAATAAAAAATACATTTATTAAAAATTTTATATATTGAAAAAGTATTATGTTCTTTTTATTTTAAACGGACAGCACTTTTCGTTACACTATATGTGCAGCCGCCTTTTCTTCGAAAGTATATTATCGCTCTCGCGGTTCACCGTTCTCCGCTATGCCGCTGTGCGTGGCTTTTGCGGTCGCGATCGAAATCCACGCAACGTACGAGGGGATCGAGCTCAGGTACGTTCGCGAGTTTGAAGCGATAAAATATTGAAAAAGAAGAGAAAAATGCTGTAGTTGCACAAAAAAGGGGTGGTGGGAAGGGGTGAGAAAAACATTGATCGAGAAGACGTGCGGTCAACCTTTGGTAGCGATCAGGACACCTGGTATTTAATTACAGAGTGTAGGAATGTAACATCTTCAGCCATCTTCTATTGTGTATATATATATAATATTAGGTGGGATTTTTAGGATTCCGTACTCAAAGGGCAAAACGAAATCCTATTAATGTCACTCTGCTATCTGTCCGAATATTGAATTAGGAATTCAATTAAATTAGCTTCATGAGAGTCCCATACATGAAAAAGAAGCAGATTTTTTTTTCTACCCTGGCATGTGGGGTGCAATTTTTTAAAGCTCATTAAGTAGAATGCCTAAATATATATTTTTCTTCTCTATCTTCAAAAATGAAGAAATAGGGGTCTGTCAAAGTTGACAGTTTTAGACTATTTTTGTTACGGGGTCTATCTAAAAAATTAAACTAGTTAGGAATTTGGCATTTCTGTATATTATATACCATATACTGTATTTAGACAACAAATACTGAAAACACGGATTCATAATGTAGTATACATAATAATTGATTATATAGTTAGTACAATAAATTTATAATGGAAATATATAAAATTATTCTTATTTAAATATTTACAATACGAAATGACTTATTTTTGGAGTCGGTGCAAGCCAACAAGTAGAGACTGATGTCACGGAAGATAAGAGATAGCGAATTACAAAATGATTGTAGATTGTATATTTCATTCATTTTTTTTCGCCTCCACTTTTTCTGCAAAAATCTCACAATGTGGCAATTGGCAATTGGCTGGTACCGACTCCAAAAATAAGTAATTTGGTATTGTAAATATTTAAATAACGATAATTCGATATATTTTCATTACCTAAGCAATGAGCCTTACCTAATTAAGTATCTAGTTAATTTAAGTATTTATTTTGTAAAAATTGAGCATTACTTTGTAAAAATGAGCATTACCTAATTAAATATCTAGTTAATTTAAGTATTTATTTTGTAAAAATTTGTTGGATAACATGAATCAAAGGGGCGGGGGTGAAAATATCGATTGACCAAATATAGAAAGACAAAAATTTCGAAACGACAGAATTATGAATTCTCAAAATAACGAAGGTTAAATTATTCGAAATGTTATCCTTTGACCGATGACGAACAATTCATTCATATCTCCGAAATAGAAAAAAGTGAGTATCTAATAATCGTAATACCGTCTATAGTAAAAAGCCATATATTGAGACTACAGACTACGAATGTGTAGATCTTAGAAACGCAAATGGTCAACATTTAACTGTTCAGCCAATTCTCCAAGTGTTCGAGGCGAGTTTTTATCCAGCAAACTTTCGAAATTCGGCATCTTCGAATTCTTTCGAATGACCTGGTCGTTGCTTGTCGCAGGGCTCACAATCGCCACTTTTTAATCGTCGAAACCAATATCTATTGGAGAACTTCTAATGCACTGTTTATTCAAATCGACGCAGTGCAGAAGTACCTATACATGGGAAAAAAAAACAAGTCGTCACAGTCAATTTTTAAGAGACCATTCCGGTGTAAAATTTTTTGAAAATCATTTTTTTGTATCCAGTATGTGGACTGTCATTAAAATGCTGTGAAAATTTGGTCGCGAAATTCGCGTTATTCCGGCCCCTACAGCCTTTATTAGAAAAAGGGATCCGACCAGCTGCGCGAGACCCGGCGCGGACGGACGCGTTTTTGTCGAAATGTTTTTTAAATCAGTGGATAGTCCAGTCGAGATAGGTCTAAAATTCGATTAACCTGGAATTAATTCCGGGCTTCGATTTTCTTTTTTTATACTTAGGACGGGGGGGGGAGAGGTTGTTGGTAGTGTAAATCTCGACTTTCGGGAAAATCCCCCTGGTGCGTTTGGCGCCATCTTGATTTGAAGAGGGATTTTTTTGTTTTTCGAATAACTCGCTTAATTTCAACCTTAGAGTGAAAATGATCATATCAAAAGTTGTGGGAAATGTAACTCCCCACAAGTTTGGTGATTATAGTTTTTACCCTAGGATCGATATTTATAGAGTTACACTGCAAATAGGGGTAAAAAGTTCACTCCTAAATTAAGTACAAGTCCGAAAATATTGATCCTAGGGTAAAAATGGTACTGACCAAAGTTGTAGAAAATAAAATGTCCTACCTGGTTACGCCTTAACATTTTTACGATAAACTTGATAATAAACGGAATAACTGAACATGAAAAAAAAGTTCACCCCTTAATTAAGTATAAGTTCGAAAATATTGATCCGAGGATAAAAATGCTAATAACCAAAGTTGGAGGATATCAAATTTCCTATGAGATTATTTATTACCATTTTTACAATAAACTTGATAATAAACGAGATAAGTTGAAAAAAAAACGTTTTTTACCCTTTTTAGCAGTCTAACTCTATAAATATCGATCCTAGGGTAAAAATTATAATCACCAAACTTGTGGAGAATTACATTTCCCACAACTTTGAATACAATCATTTTCACTCTATAGTTGAAAATAAGCGAGTTATTCGAAAAACAAAAAGAAGTCCCTCTTCAAATCAAGATGGCGGCAAACGCACCAGAGGGATTTTCCCGAAAATCGAGATTTACACTACCAACCACCCCCCCCCCCCCAAGTATAAAAAAAAGAAAATCGAAGCCCGGAATTAATTCCAGGTGAAATCCTATTTCGACTGGACTAGGAAGATTTTAAACGACGAGTTTTCAAGTTGTCCGTCCCAAATTTGGCCACATCATTCTTCACGCCATTCCTCAACGTCGTACAGGAGCTTTTTTGTGTATTTGAAAAAGTCACTTTTTTTAACGAAAAACTGTCAAAAAACGCCCAATTTAACACTTAATTTGGAAATGGCCACCATTTTGTTAATTTTCAAGTTAAAGTTAAAAAAAGAGTAAACTCTAAAGTTTTTCATACTGATCAATAGACTTTTTTTTTCGTTCGGACAATTTTTGGAGAAGTAGGACTTTTCACCGTCAGACGTTATTTTTTAAAAAATCGGCGAATTGAGGCGAAAACATTTAAAAATATTATTATTTACAACATAAGTCTTTTGCATGATCGAAAAAAATCGGACTGATTATCGAATTTTATTTTTTCAGAAAACATCATCAAAATAAGCAATTTTCAAGGCAGTCACACTGGAATGGCCCCTTGAGGGCTTAGGCCACAGTAACGGGTATACAATCATGTGCGAATTGAACAATTTTTTTCGTATAAAAAAGTGGTTCACTCATACAATTAATTACCCATCTATTTAGTATGAATATCAAGCTCTTAGAAAATATAATTTTTTTTTCGATGTACGATATGGCCGCCTACGAATATTTTCTTTTTTTAGGCGCTCCGCGGCGTGACATTTGGCGCCTACAATTTTCACCCAGAACGAAAAACAAAAATTCTCGTCAATCTACATTAGAATACCCAGAGAAGTACGTACGGAATTAAAAAAATATTGTTTTATTCAAAAGTGGTAGGTATTTGTGGAAATGTAATTGTAGGAAATGAATTCACAGTGAAAAATTTCGTTATAACTGCAATAAGGAACATAACTTTTAAATTTGAAGTAAATCGAGTGAAAATTGTTGAAGTTATTTGTCACGCCAATTGGAAAAAAGCTGTTTCGAGAAGTTTCGAGTAGTCGGCCATTTTGTACATCGAAAAATATATACATATATATATATTCTAACAGTTTGATATTCACACTAAATAAATGTGTAATTAATTTTATAAGTGACTTTTTCATATGAAAAAAAAATGTTAATTTCGCACATGATTTAATACCCGTTACTGTGGCCTAAGGCCTTAACTTGCTTGCTCGAGGCACGTGTCTCAACTAAATATGCCGTCTTTTGGCTGGAAGTTACTGGCACAGGGCCATCCTTTGAGGTCACACAAGCCATATCTGTCTGTACTTAAGTATAAAACACCTGGAGATACCAATAGCCGAACAGCGGGTTTAAATGCCATCACCTAATAAAATATATCAACAATTGGACGTTCTCGTTGACTTGATATCTTGCTCTTAATAATAGTGTGTGAAAGTTGGTTGACGATGAGACAATACGATATCCACCATATACATAGAGAGAGAGACCCACGATAGAGACGAACTTCGCGTTGCCGGCGACCAATGGCGCGGGACCACGCGGTGCTTTATCGGATACGATGCATTTGCGCCTGTAAATTATATGTATATATATATACACACACACACATATATATGTATATATGTATGTATGTATATATATATATATATATATATATATATATATATATATATATATATATATATATATATATATACATATATATACGTGTATGTATGTATGTATGTATGTATATATATGTATATTTTTTCGATATTAGCATGAGTACGTGGGCGCAGGTTGAGAAGGACAATGGTCCCAGGGGATTTCTAGGGTCTCCGATGCGCTCGCGCGACGCGCGCGGTTCTTTATATCCGCAACTTTTGCTTCCCGCTCTCGCGAAGACGTCTTCCTCTCCTCGTTCCCTCCCCGGCCCAACCCGGCCCACCGCCGTGCTGTTATGTACCACATAAGCGAAGCATACGAGAAATAGAGAGGCTCGCAGAATTTCATATACTTATATATGCCCGAGATCGATAAAAAAAAACGAAGAGGAAAAAAAGAGGAAGAGGATGGAGGTGGAGGAGAAGAAAGAAGAGGACCGTAACGACGAGGCGACAACGGGAAAGATATCGGGAAGAAATAAGGCGAGCTCGATCACGTAAAGCTTTCGAAACGCCCTATACGTGTACGTGCACACAGGATACAGAATTTCATATTATACATATATATATATATATGGGTCCGTGTGTGCTCGCTCATAACTCGAGAACTACCGAACCGATTTTGATGAATGTTTCACTGAAGCACAGCTCCAAGTCTGGATTATAATTTCAGCTGATAAGCATTATGTAACGTAGTTAATTGCAATTACAATAAACACACTTAACGAAAATCGTATGGAGGGGCTATTCTACTGTGACAGGACAAAAAAAAAACGAATTTTTATTTATTGCATTTTTCAGCTCTATTTCATCATTGACTTCATATCCAACTGCTGGTAAAGTCGATTTTCACTTTATCGACTCAGTACAGCGCGCGCTCTAGTGCGGCTGCTCGCGCCCCTGGCAGCTGTTGGGTACAGCTGTTTTGAATTTATACCTGAGTATACACATAGACACGTATACTTCTATACATTTACTGTATAGCAATAGTCTCTCTTTTCACTGTCTGAGTACAAGGATGTTCTACAGGTTAGAATTGTATATATTAGGACTTGGAATTAATTCGTAGCGTTTGTTTGATGAAAAAAATCATTTATTTCAAACGAAAATAAAAAAATACCATAATGAAAGTATTGCCCCTCGCTTTCTACTACTTTTGACCATCTTTCGGGCTTTCCAACAACTAATAGTATTTGAAACTTTGTACGCGTTTTTCTTTCAACCAGTTTTTGAAAAACTTTAAACCACTTTTTTCACTTGGTGTTGGTGATGTCGGAGAAACGGCTCAACCAATGGGGTGGAAATTTTTACTGCATATTCAGCATTTGTATGGCTATTGCCCGAACTAGAATGATTAAAAAGCATTAATTTCAACTTATATTTTCGCCTGAATTATGGCGCAAAAAACGTGTTGTTCGAACACTTTTGCTGAAAAAGACGCTATTGTGTTATTTTGCAATATAAAATAATCAATTTAATTCGGGCGATAGCGACACTCATACAGATTAACAATCTTTTTTAATTTTTTGTCACATATTACCTGAAGAGCGCAAATCATCGACGCCAGTAATATACTTTTTTCATGCCTTTACACGATTATAAATTGTTAAATAAATATCCATTTATATGCATAAAAAAATTGTTTTTATTCTGTAAGAGTGTACCTTTAAGCGAAAAAAAATGTACCGATACATGCAACAGGTTTAAAAAAAATTAAAAACAGCTCATGTTTTTAGCCGTCACAGTAGAGTAGCCCCTTAAAGATCACAATTGAGGACAAACGAACAAAAAAATGAACGAACGAACAGAGAAGCAAAGATTTAGCAATAATCATGAGTTCTGTGTAATTTTTTTTTTTTTTTTCATAAATGGTCTTTGTAGTTAGGTGTTCTTTTGAATAAGCAATATCTGTCGAAAATGAAAAAAGTCAAATTACAGATAATGATGCGTTTTTTGACTGTTAATGTGGAAGTCTCCATATCTGCATTATTAAAACTGTACGAGGTGGTTTATCTGTAATTTGTGAGTTTATCGAAAATTTCGACACAGATCGTTTACAGTAACCGAATCGACTAGAAATAAAGGGGAGAGTGAAATAGGGAACGAGAAAGGATAGAGAGATAGAGAATCGTTTACTCCATACTCTGATGAGACTGAAATTCCCTTTAAGCACCGTGCTTGTATTAACTGTAAATGTCTTGTTCCAAGTCATTTACAGTTGAAGAAAAGAAAAATGAAAAAAAATGGTAAATGGAAATGAAAACGAAAATAAAACTGAAAATGAGAACAAAAATAAAAATAGGTGAGTTTTGAAGAAGAGACAGAGAAAAAACGGGG
>OZ023316.1:58243286-58268286 GCA_964007375.1 Ophion obscuratus | reverse complement strand
GATCTCGCTCATGGGAGAAGATAATGTCGATGAGATATTTGATTTGGCTGTTTTGGAATCGATGAGGAGTCGTTGATTTAACTTGTGATGATGACAGACAACTTGTAAGAATATTGATCAGAGAGTATGCAACCTGTCTCTCTCTCTCTCTCTCTCTCTCTCTCTCTCTCTCTCTCTCTCTCTCTCTCTCTCTGCCAACTAATAAATTCAAAGAAATTAATTAATAAAATAAAAAATGTCGAAAATAATCAACAATTTTTTTTAATTAGACAATTAATTAACGAATTTAAAAAAATAGAAAATTAAGTGTACTAAAAGTTCAAATAATTGAACAATTTGAAAAACATTTAGCGGTATAATTTATTTTTAATCTAATTTCTCTATTGTTGTAACCACACTGGAGAGAACGAATGTAGCCTCTCTCAGGCTTTCTCTGTTGGATTAAAATTAGAAAATGATTAAACCAAGAAAATTAAATAATTCAGTTATCGAAACGTTACATTAGTTGAATAATTTACACTAAATTAATTAATTTAGAAAAATTCCAGTATAAAGATATTTTTATTTTTGGTTCTCTATTATTGTACCTACATCGGAGAGCAGAAATTTATTTTTCACTATGTTATTATGAAGGGGTCTTCTCACTTTGTTACACTGTGGCCTTAGGCCACAGTAACCAGTATACAATCATGTGCGAATTTAGCAATTTTTTTTCGTATGAAAAAGAGATTCACTCATAAAATTAATTACACATCTATTTAGTATGAATATCAAACTGTTAGAAAAAAAATATATATATATATTTTTTTCCATGTACAAAATGGACGCCTACTAATATTTTCTTTTGTTATCTTTTTTTAGGCGCTCTGCGGCGTGACATTTAGCATGCACAATTTTTTACCTAAACAAAGAAAAAAAAATCTCGTCAATCTACATTAGAATGCCTAGAGAAGTACGTACGGAATTAAAAAAATATATATTTTTTTAATTTGTAGATATTTGCACTTAAGAAATGAATTTTCAGTGAAAAATTTCGTTATAAGTGCTCATAAACTGCTCATAAAATGAAAAGTTTTCGATTAATCAGAAATTCCGTACGTACTTCTCTGCGAAATGCAATTAGGAACATAACTTTTAAATTTAAAGTAAATCGAGTGAAAATTGTTGAAGTTATTTGTCACGTCAATTGGAAAAAAGCTGTTTCGAGAAGTTACGAGTAGTCGGCCATTTTCTACATCGAAAAAAATTATATATATATTTTCCAACAGCTTGATATTCATACTAAATAGATGTGTAATTAATTTTATGAGTGAATCACTTTTTCATATGAAAAAAAATTGTTAAATTTGCACATGATTTTATACCCCTTACTGTGGCCTAAGGCCTTAATAAATACACTTTCGAAATATATTTTAAAAAATATTCATTTAAGTCATTATTTACAGATGAAAATGGTAGTTAAAAAAAAGTCCTAAAAAAATTCGAATCTGCGCTGTTGATAAAATCTCGGAGATGGATCATCGGAAACAAAAAAATCAAACGGTTTTAGATTCAGTACATTAATGGCTATAGCGGATATCATACGATTTTTCATACATGCAAAAATAACAAAATGGCGGACATGTTTCGAAAAAACAAAAAAAAAACATTCTTTCTCGCCGTTGGCAAAAAATAGTAAATTTCAAAATTAAAAAATCCTTGATATGCGCTATAGTTATAGTTGTAAAGAATATGTGGTTAACATTTCATAAGGATCGGTTCACCACCGTCGAACATTTTATCAACAATCGTCGAAAAACGTTGTTTCGAGAAAAACGCCTTTAAAGTTTGTTTGGTTTACATAAATACATAAACAATTTTTGAAAATGTATTTCGAAAGTGTATTTACCAAGTGTAACAACTTTTATATCAATATCTATAATATAAACATACCAAAAAAATTCATGAAAATAGCCTTTTTTTAGGGTTTAAAGTGAGAAGACCCCTTAAGGGGTTAACCCCACTTGCGATTTTGAAAAAATCGATTTTTTTTTGTTGCATTTTTTTGAAGTATAAGTATCTGAGAATATGTCCCGAAAATTTCAAGTCGATCCGAACAAAATTGACTGAGATATGAGCATCGAAAGAGAAGAATCCGTTGTGTGAATGACCGGCTAATTGAAACTTTAAACGCGTTTTTCTCAAAATGGCATTTCTGAAGTCGGTGACCAAGATTACTCGAATACTAATGAACCGATCTTCTCGAAATTTTGCAGGCTTATTTAATACATAAAAATGTAGTCTTTAATCGTTCGATTTTTTTTTTCGAAAAAAAATTGCCGTTTTATAGCCAAAAACGGCCGTTTTTTTTCGTTAAAATCGAACCATTAAGGCAGGATTCTACTTTGAAACTAAAAAAAGGCTAAATTGGATGAAAACACCCACCTGGAACACGTCGAAGGCATATTATATGGCCCAGGCATCACTGATTGAGGGTAAGATAATTTTTTCTACGATTTATCACTCACCAAAACTTTAAACGCGTTTTTCTCGAAACGACATTTTCAAGTACCGTGGTCGTGATAACTCAAAAAGTACTGAACCGATCCTTATGAAATTTGGAACACATATTCTATATGTGTGTACCAACCGACCTAACTACAATCAACTTAAAATTTTGATTAGAACTATTTTTTTATTGCAAAAAAAGACCCAAAAAAACGCATTTTTTTTCGTATTTTAGCCGCCATTTTGTTAATTTTGCACGTATATAAAATATTCTAGTTAGGTCGGTTCCTGAAGACATACTGAACATGAAACTATTTGATTTTTTTCGTTTCAGACCATCCGTCGGGAAGATTTCACGACCACGGCAACGGTACCTGCTTTTCGAGGCGTTGGCTTTAAACATATTTTACGTGTACAAAAAATGAATAAAATACATTTAAATTTTTTTTTTTATGTACTTAAAGAGTGTATTTATTGAACAGTTTAAACCCCATATTGATATCTTTAATAGTATTCTCAGAAAAAAATCACGAAAATAGCGTTTTTTTCATGGTTTCAAAGTAGAATCCTGCCTTAACTTTGACTGTCCGCCATTTTGTGAAAAATGAATATTTTTTAAAATCCTTCGATCAAAGACTAGTTTATACTTATATTTGACTAAATCCATCAGTATTTTTTTTTCTGATGATCCACTTCGCCGCAATGTTGGTCACCGCAAACCGTGTATATAAAAACATTATTTCATTGACGGCCATTTGCCACTAAACAATGTAATATTTTTTAATAAAAAAATTACTGAAAATTCTTCAAGATGTGTTCTTTAAGACGTTGTATTGATCGATTAAAAAAGTTTGGTAGTTTTTTCTTTAAAAAAATTCATGAAAAAGGCCTTTTTTTTGCGCTACAAGTGGGGGTAACCCGTTGACTTGCTCCAAGCTCTTTGGACTAGGGCATAATAAACAATCAATTAATCGCCCTCTCTCTCTCCCTCCGTTTATCCAGAGGTTGAACGCGACCCGGCGACTCTTTCCATGTACCCATAATCCTCATCAGGCCGCGTACTCCCGTGGCCAATGTGGCATGACAGGAGACGGACGTTCCACGCCGCGGTCGAACAGTAGAAAGAGAAGAAGAAAAAAAAAAGAAGAAACTCGAGCGACGACGATACATTATATCGTAAGAGTCTCATGCGTCCAGCGAAACGCTAAAAGATCGAATGATTCCGATTTGATAAATGGCCCGGTACAGTTGTCGCTCACGAGAGTCCTGTTGCCCGTGTCTATATATTACGAGATCTACTTGGGAACGGTCCCGATGAATTATTGCCGTCCTCCGCGTTTTTTCGATCGGCACTTCCATCGCGCATAACTGCAATCAGCTGTCAGAGCAACGCTAATCATTTGATGCTGATAAAATACCTAATTTTTATCTCTACGAACATACATATGAGTCATTCCACGTGAATCCGGTGGACTTTTTCCCTGAGCCCTGCCAATTCGATTTATTTTATATACCCTGAATTTTTTTACATTTTTCGGAACCACCCTCAGTAAAAAAAAAAAAATCTCCGAAAAACGGCCCGATTAAAAAAATCTGAAAAATTGCCAAAAATGCGTGATTATATGTAAAAATTTTCGAGCTATCACACGCAGTCAAAGTATGATTTTTTATGTGCTTTCTGAGCGATTAACGATAAAACAAATCCGAAAAATTGTCTGCTAACTGTTCAAGGTCCATGACTTTGATTTGGTTATTAAAGAATGGTGAAAAAAGTCATTATGGGTATCAAAATATTTAAGTATCCGCCCGAAGTAAGCGGTTATTGAATTTATTCGGATTTTTTTTACGTTAATCGCTCAAAAAGCACAGAAAAAATCATACTTCCATTGCGGGTGATATCTTACAAATGTTTACATATAATCACGCATTTTTAGGAATTTTTTCAGATTTTTACATCGGGGGGTTTTTTTTGGAGACATTTTTTTTTTTACCAAGGCTTGTTACGAAGAATGTAAAAAAATAGGGGTGTCTTTTAGAGTCAATAGGATCAGATAAAGAAAAATAATTGAATTCGCGGGCCTGCTACACCCGCTACTTTTTTTTTCGTTTTTCAAGCATTTATTTTGTAAACATTTGTCGGACGTCACGAATCCAAATATTTGTCCTCGGATGTTACTACTTGCCCCACCTCTGTGGCAAAAGCTGAAATCCACGGTGAGTGAACGCCCTGTCTTTTGACGCAATCCACTAATCATCCAATTTTTGGACTTGCTCGTCATTACGGAAGTGTGTGTCTTCTAAGGCGTGTTGCAACGAGCGGAACGCGTGGTAATCACTTGGGGCAACGTCCGGAGAACACGCTGGCTGAGACATGACCTACCATTCCAGTTTCATCAGTGTTTCTTTTCCACCGCCTGTGCAACGTGGGGCCGAGTGTTGTCGCGCAGCTGAATCACCTTTCGGCGATTTTATGCTATCGACGGCCTTTTTGCAATGAAATTCTCGTTCCAACGTCTTTGAAGCAACACTTGACCTTGAATGACCTTGAACGACTTTGACCCCCTAATGTTTTTTCATGCGGCTTGAGGTGCTCCACAAGATGGTTGAAAAAAAATGTGCCATTCCATTTAAAAAAGTGGAGGTGACCTTCACTGTGCGTCAGCACGTCCACCGAATTGAAAAAAAAATTGGTCGCACTTGATGCGCCACACCGCCTCCTTCACAACGTACAACTTTCGTCTGGAACTTTTTTTTGTGGAGTCGGTAATTACCGAGATATTTCGGGTGGCAGAGATCAGAGGGACACCCTGTATATATATATATATATATATACGGAAAAAAAATCGAATTTTTAATGAAAATTTGAGTTTTGGGGGGCTTAAGCGACCTCTGAACATTTTTGGACCGCTCGCAGCTTTTGCGATAATTTTTTTTCTTCTTTAAAGTAGATAATTGGATGGTGAGAAAAAGGAAAAAAAATAGCGCTCAAATTTGTGCCACCCTCATGTATATATGTGTATATATATATATATATATATACACATGAGGGTGGCACAAATTTGAGCGCTATTTTTTTCCTTTTAAATTTGTGCCACCCTCATTAAAAAAAATAGCTCTCAAATTTGTGCCACCCTCATGTGTATATATATATATATATACATATATACATGAGGGTGGCACAAATTTGAGCGCTATTTTTTTCCTTTTTCTCACCAGCCAATTATCTACTTTAAAGAAGAAAAACAAATTATCGCAAAAGCTGCGAGCGGTCAAAAAATGTTTAGAGGTGGCTCAAGTCTCCCGGAAACTCAAATTTTCATTAAAAATTCGATTTTTTTTTTTTCGTTGACTTCCCACCCATGAATTTTACGCTTTTTAATTTGATAAATTAAGGGAAGATATACAACTAGATGGTCGGGGTCGAGGATTTGGAAGCTATGAACATTCCGTCGACCGTAGAAGACCCACACTATGGGCCTGGTATCGATAATTCCATGTAAGTTGACAAATTTCACGATTTATTCATTCCCAAATTTTCAAACGCGTTTTTCTCAAAATCACGTTTTCCAAATCGGTACCCAAAATTTCTCGAAAACCAATGAACCGATTGCCTTGAGGTTTCTTGCGGTTATTCTATATACCGTTATCTAGTACTTGTCATAGGATTTTTTTTTTCCGTTACTTAGTTCTTGTTTTATAGGCAATATAATAACTAATTTTTGGCCCAAAAATCACTATTTATGTTCAAACGTCCGTCATTTTGTCATAAATGGATATTTTCAAAATCCGCTATGACAATTACTAGATTATAGTATCTCATTTAATAATCTTTTTGGTTTTTTTTTTCAGATGATTTTTGGAAAAACGCCAATGGGTACCGTATACGCATATTTTTTCACGACGCTCCAAGGATCATACAGTATCCTTGTATATTTTTTATATTTTTAAATAAATAAAATTAAACGTGTTTTTGAATGTATATACGTTTAGATAATTAAAACCTCAATCCGAAATTTTTAATAGTTTTCCTTGGAAAAATGCACAAAAATGACCTTTTTTCCGGCTCCTAGGTGTATATCACCCCTTAAGCTCGCGAAAGCTCTAGCCGGCCAATGGATATTCAGTGGTCGCTCAAGAGCTTCGAAATTTCCAATTGTCGCAATTTTTTTTTCTCTTCTCACTCATAAATTGAACCTTTGTAAAATGTTCAAAACAATTGATCCTTTTTTTCTTTAGAAACGGATTTTTTTAAATTTACCTCACACTTCTAACACGACAAAACGGGGAATATGTAGTTTTGTTTACGAACAAGAGCTTTAAAGAATTATTTTATGAGAACAAAATTTATAATACTTCGGTTAGTAGGTTGAGGTAAATTCGAAAAATCCGTTTCTACAGAAAAAAAGGATTGATTGTATTGAAATATTATATTAATTATTTTGAAAATTTTACGAAGTGTCAAATTTATGAGTGAGAAGAGTAAACAAAAAATTGGCGAAAGTTGGAAATTTCGAAGGCCTTGAGCGACCACTAAATATTCATTGACCGGCTAGAGCTTTCGTGCGGTTCATTTAACAATAATAAGGCGTAAAATTCATAGGTGAGAAGTGAACGACGATAAAATCGATTTTTTAATGAAGATTTAAATTTTTGGGAGGTTTGAGCGATCTCTAAATATTTTGTGACCGCTCGCAGATTTCGCGACAGTTTTTTTTTCTTCAAAGAAGATAACTGGGTGGTGAGAAAAAGGAAAAAATACAGCTTAAATTTGTGTTACCCCAATATATAGCAATATACATACATACATACATACATACATTCATATATATATATATATATATATATGTGTGTGTGTGTGTATATATAAATATATGTATGTATATTAGGCTGATTCCAAAAAAAAATTTTTTTCTGGATTCTCGTGCTATTGTTGGGCACTGATAAAACAAAATTTCTCTAAAAAGATGGGCGCGGTCACTCAATTTTTAGAGGTGGCTATCTCGACTTTTTTGTATTTGAATTTTTTTTAACGAACGTATTGCATTTAAACATAGTCATGGCTTCGGATTACGGATAAAAATCGGAAAAGTTTTGAGTTTGTTCTTTTACAAACATAACAGAGAAAAACTGACCATACGTCGAAGTGCACACGAAACGATGAAAGAAATTTTCGAACAATGGAAATGTGCTGAAATTCCAACGCGTCGATTGAATAACGCAATCTTGAAATCAATAAAACTCCATCTAGTCTGGAAACAACTTTTAAAAAATCGAGTTAAAAAGAATTTGCCGTCACAAATATCGAAGGAGCGTAAATTTAAGAGAGATTTGGACAAACTGTTCAACGTTGCACATTTTCTTTCTGCCCAAAATGTTAACGAACTTGAGAATGGCTGGGAAGAAATGTAAATGAGTTTGAAGATAATATAAGCGTAGCATTTTGAAAATGTAAATATACGATTTATGAATAAAAGCTTATAATTTAATTTTTCGTAAAAAGTGCAAAATGTTAATGCGTATAAATAAATCTACATGAATAACGAGAGTAGTATAGACGCCATTATTGATCTACCTGGATTTGAATTGTGAATATTGCACCCTTTTCAAATTGTTAGAGTTTATTTTTGTTACGAAAAAGCTGCTGGATGTGATTTTTATCCGTAATCCGAAGCCATGACTATGCTTAAATGCAATACGTTCGTTAAAAAAATTCAAATACAAAAAAGTCGAGATAGCCACCTCTAAAAATTGAGTGACCGCGCCCATCTTTTTAGAGAAATTTTGTTTTATCAGTGCCCAACAATAGCACGAGAATCCAGAAGGAAATTTTTTTTTTGAATCAGTCTAATGTATATACATATATACACACACACACACACACACATATATATATATATATATATGTATATATATATACATATATATATATATATATATCTACACACACACACACACACACACACACACACACACACACACACACACACACACACACACACACACACACACACACACACACACACACACACACACACACATATACACTACCGGCCAAAAGTTTTCGGATACTTCGCATAATTGCAAAATTATATTAGAATAATATAATTAATTATACAGAGCTATATAATATCCTCATAAATTAATAAATGAAATGAACTATATTATTCTAACATTATTTGGCAATTATCCAGTGATCGGAAGTTTTGCAATTACCTGAAGTGTCCGAAAACTTTTGGCAGGTAGTGTATGGATATATATATATATATATATATATATATATATATCTACACTGGATAAAATAAAGTACCCACCTTGCCGTTTAGTCTTCCGTACTTTATCTAGTCCAGAACTGCATCCACCTGCATCTCTACAGGAGTATCAATATCAATCAAGGGAGTAGTTACTTCATCGTCAAACGGGTATCAATCCATGACACATCATTATCGTGAAAATAACATGTCTGTTACATCCGCGGCAACTTCAACGTCGTGTCCAATGGAAATTATAATCTTCTTTTCGTCCTACCGGAGCAAATAATTATATTTTCCCATCTCTCTGCCTCTCTCTCTCTTATCCTCTGTCTCTCCACGACGACTCAACTTCCGGCGAGCTACTGTACTCCTTTTTTGGCGCATTGGTATATATATATATATATATATATATATATATATATATATACACCAATATAAATATACTTGCACAAGCTGACAATTATCCAAATCTGGATACTCAAGCGCGATACTTTCATATCGAGTGAAGACAGCTCGAGAATTTCCTCTCCCGTATCCTTTAGTGCTGTCTCTCTCTCTCTCTCTCTTTCTCTCTTAGTCTCTCGCAGTTTCTGCAAACATATATATATATATATATATATATATATATATATATATATATATATACATATGTGTGTGTGTATGCTGCTGTATCCCGCGGCGGCAAGACGGACGTTGACGCGTCCGGCCGCGAGCGTCTCCGGAGCTGTCCAGAGCGTTCTACCCGCGAGCCCCGGGAGGAGCCAGAGTCCCGCGTCTCGTTCCGTTGTCGTGTATATGTACGACATATGAAAGACGAGGAAAAGTAAAAAAAAAGGACAAGCTGAGAGACACACTGAGCGACGTTTGCGTGAGAAATTCACTTTTTTCTTGGGCAATCTCTTGTCGATCGACTGCGCTTCTGTTCATTCGCGTATATATAACTACACACACACACATATATATATAACGTTTTGCTCGCGGCTTTGCTCGCGTGTAAATCGGAAATTTCGTTCATGTGTACGGGAAGCATGTATTTTAGGATCGAATTGTTTTAAGGATTACATGAGAACATTATCATGGGAATGACGTTTTCTGTAAATAAAAAAAAAACATGACATATTGATCTACAGGGTGGCTCGAAAAGTGACGATCTAAATCCGAATCACCCCTATATATGTTCTACCTTTTTCACTTTTCGAGACCTTTTTCACTTTTCGAGAAAACAGCAATACATTTTTTTTTCTTCTTCTCTGTAGCTTACGTATTTATTTATTCTTTTGCGTATTTACTTTCTTCTTGGAAATGTTTAAAATCAATTAGGAGTCGTTTGGACTAGTATAAGTATTTTCTTTATCATCGGAACTTTAGTGACTGATCTACTTGAACAAATTTTTTCAACTTTTGACCACACCTAAGGCTCAGTTGTTTATTTATTGAACTTCTTAAATTTAACTTTTTTTTATTAAAATTTATTTAACTTATTTAACTTTCGACCACACCTAAGGATTCAGTTGTTTATTTATTCAATGCTCAACAGTGCAGTTCATAACGATAACACAACTAACAACAATCGCGAGAAAAGTACATATATAAAAGAGGAAAATAGAAAAAACTTTTTTTCCCGAAAAGAAAAGAAGATCGTAGGACATACGTGAGGGTAATTCCGATACGTATTGATACGAGGTTTTGTAGATTTTGCTTTTTGACGTCACTTTTCGGGCCACCCTGTAAATATATATATATTAGGGTGGCACAAATTTCAGCTCTATTTTTTTCCTTTTTCTCACCATCCAATTATCTTCTTTATGGTGTAAGACCGTTTAGAATTTAGCCGAGCTTTTTCAAACGACTGGAAATGTCTTGTTGGGTAGTCCAGTGTGTCCAGTGACTGCTCCAAATTCTCGTCTTCAATTTTTGTCTATCGTCCTGCTCTCTCGCCATCCTCGAGGTCGAAATTTCGACTCCGGAACGTTTGGCTTTGTTTGGGGATTTATGAAAGTACCCAAACTAAGGGTACTTTAGTTTGGGTACTTTCTGGATGCTCTATAAATATATATATATAATTACTCAGTACTTATAATTCCGTATAATTACTGAGTACTTATATATATATATATATATATATATTGCACTCATGTACTTATAATTACTCAACACTTATATATATATTTATAGTTTACTTCTCGGTACTTCTTCGTGGAACCGATGAATACAGCATCTTTCCCTAATCCCTGACAAATAATTTCCTCAGCCTCGGAAGTATTTTTGTTTTCAGTTTTAACGCGAAAAGCATACGGTGCCCAATATGCACATTATTGCAACTCATTTTGCTGACTGTGATCACGATGTATATTTTGAGGTTATGTTAAGCTTTTGGTCCGGAAAAATAGTCTACTCGGTTGGTATTATTTGCCACTAGACCGGGAGGGACATTTTTTTCGTTCAAATATCCAATACAGCTCTATTTATTCTCAGGCTGTTCATTTATTTGTACAAGGAATGTCGATCCAATAAAAGTTCACCTTCGCCCTCTCTCTAGGCTCCACCACGTGAAACGAAAGACAAAATAAAGACATCGAAATGCAACCATTCTGGCAGAGTTTCTTACGTAAAATCGTCAACGGTACGCATTAAGGGGTTACGTGCGTTTGAAAATTTCGAAAAAACGTTTTTTTTTTCAATTTCATACACATTTCGTACAACATGTCTAGAATATTCTCCCAAAGTTTTCAGTCAATCGGAGTGAAAGTGTAGGAGGGAGAGCCTTTAGGAATTCACCCCGTTGGGAAATATCGGCCGGGAGCGACGTAAGTATATCGCATTTTTCTCAAAACACTATTTTTTAAGTCGGTGGACACGATTTCCCAACAATTGATGCACCGATCTTGAAATTTTACATACTTTTTCAAAATAGCATTGACTAGTGCTGGATCAAAGGTTTTTTTTTACAACTAATTTTACAAGGCCATTCGTAGTGTAAATTGTACCAAAAATTGAACTATTTTGCATACAACTCTGCCAAAAATTCAAATTTGAATTAAAAAAAAATCCTTCCTTCCATCACGAACTATACTTAACTAGTAACAGAAAAAAATTTGGTTTTTTAAGGGGTCTTCTCACTTTAGACGAAAAAGGCTATTTTCATCATTTTGTTTGATAAGTTTATATTATAGATATTGATATAAAAGTTGTTACTCTTAATAAACACACTTTCGAAATACAAAAAAAATATTTATTTGAGTCACTATTTATAGATAGTCAGTATAATAAGTGACTATAATAAGTGTCTATAATAAATCTATAAGTGACTTATTATAGTTACTTATATGACTATTAAATGACTATATGACTATTATATGACTATAATAGTCAGAATGGTCACTTACATGACTATAATAAGTCACTATAATAAGTCACTATAATAAGTCAGTATAATAAGTCACTATTTATGATAGTTAAAAAAATGTCCTAAGAAAATTGTCGGTCCGCGCTGTTGATGAAATCTCGGAGATAGATCATCCAAAACAAAAAAATCAAACGGTTTTTGATTCAGTATGTTAATGGCTAAGGGTATATCATACGATTTTTTATATATGCAAAAATAACAAAATGGCTGACATTTTCCGAGAATACAAAAAAAAAACGTGTCCTTTTTCACCGTTTTTGGCAAAAAACGATAAATATCAAAATTTAAAAAAATCCTTGATATGCGCTATAGCTATAGTTGTAAAAAATATGTGGTTAAAATTTCATAAGGATTGGTTTAGTAGTTTCGAAGGTTTTATCAACAAGCCGTCAAAAACGCGTTTAAAGTTTGTTTGGGTTACATAAATACGTAACAATTTTTTAAAAAGTATTTCGAAAATGTATCTATTAAGCGTAACAACTTTTATACCAATATCAATCATTTTAACCTATAAAAAAAAATCACGAAAACAGCCTTTCTTTAGCGTCTGAAGTGAGAAGACTCCTTAATTTCAGATAAAGCTATCATGAATTATCTTCACACGAGGACACGTTTTTTTAGAGATCTCCGAAAACCAGACCCCAGCGGCTGAATTCCCCAAATTTTTGGATGCAATTTTTTTTAACATTGTTGAAATGTTGCTCTTTTACGTGCTTAACAATTTGAATAAAATAATTTTTTAAAATTGCGGAAATATTCTTTTTCTTGCTTCGAAACCCACGTGACCCCTTAATGTCAGTGACGTGAAAAATACCAGCTCCATTTACGATTTCTCGTAACAGAACGTGCATACTTTTTTATCGTTGCTATTTTTTTTTCTCGATAACGACGCACTGGAAATTGCGGAAACTTCAAAGTTGAATTGTCACTGGACATATGTACGACTAGAAAAAAAAAACAGAAAAAAATTAGACGAAGAAAAAGAACAGTAGCCTTCAACATTGATCGGTAAAACGCTCGATCGTTGTTGAGATCGTCGGAGAATCGACGGGAGAGAATACCGTGAGGACATTCGCATTTTGTGCCAACCCCAGGTGTTCTCTCTCTCTCTCTCTTGCAGGAGGAGATCGATGGATCGATCGATCCATCCCGATGATCTGTCGGTCAGTGCGCGGTGATAGCCCAGCGTGTCACCGGAGTAGTAATTACACCTCGGAAACTCGGATCGGACTGGCCTCTCATTCATCATTACAAGAGCACACGGGAGATCTGTCGATCGTTCGTTTCTCTACATTTTTGTTTTCTTTTTCCTTTCCCTTCCGCCCTCCATTTTCTCCTACTCCTCCTCCTTCTCCGGCGCTACTTCGTTTTTCTCCTGCATGCGCGTCCATCGGAGCTGTTTTCCTCCATAGATCATTCTCGTTCTTCCGTCCCGAAACGCGTCACTCACGCAGCGGTGTGTGTCGTTGCTTGCTTTATTTATTGTCTATTATGCCGACGGTATTTATGCGCGAATACGACAGCGAGAACCCTTCCACTTGTGACGCACAGTGCATGAAAAACATATATTTATATATTTATATACTTATCCGGAATAATCATATTTTTTGCGAATTTTTATTACGGCCCTTTCCTGGTCTCTTCGTTTATGTACAGGGTGTACCGTTCAAGACGACACGTCGAATAACCCCGAGGAGATGCATTTTGGGGACAAATGTTTCGAACAAAAGTTTCATAGTTTTCAGATACAAGAATTACGGTGTTGGGTATTTTTTATCGCTGGTCATTTTTGAGGTTATTTTAAGGTCAACTTACTTTTTTTTTAATGGGAGCCGGTACTTTTTATTTCGGAATATTTTTCTGCGTTATAAAATGGGTAGCTTCTGTTTGAAACTTTTTTCCGTTTGACTCTTATTTTTGAAGATATTTCGAATATTTAACGAAACATGCGAATAACGAAATTCAAAAGATCTCGAAAAATAGAATTCGCGCAGTGAAAATATTCCAACATAATAAACGTTGATTGCTACTTAAAAAACTAAAGTGGTCCTTGCAATAACCTTGAAATCTGCCGTCGGGTAAAAAACAACCATAATTTCTTTCTCTCTCGAGACTATGAAACTCGACGGAATAAAAATTGGCAAAAGAATTAATGAAATACTACGAATAACTTATACCTGTTACGATTTCATAAGTACCGTGTTAATTTCTCAACGGATATATATATATATATATATATATATATATATATATATATATATATATATATATTAGGGTGATTCGTTTCAGGGTAACTTTTTTTTCTGACCCATCGTGCCCGAAAACCTTTAGTTGGTACCCAAAAACGAAGTTTCGTGAAAGGGGGGTGCTGTCAAAAAATATTTAGAGGTCGCGAATCAAAATTGAAGGTTTCCCATTTGATTAACATTGAAAAAAATGTTTTTCTCATTATTAGTGTTACCACTCCGCGAATTTTGATATCGCGATATTTTCCAAGCGGGTTCTCATAGGAAATATGATACGTTACAATAAAGTTCCTTGAGCCATGTCCGTAAATTCAACCGTTTCAGCGGTATCATTATTTCAAGTGAATATTGTATGAAAATATCTATTCAAACGGCTGTAACGCCTAAGCTTTTAGATATATCGAAAAAAAATCAGATAAGAACTTTGTAGAGAAAGTAATTTTCTACAAAAAAGTCTTATAAGCCAAGCCCGAAAATTCAACTCTTTCTCAGCTATAGGTCGATGAAGTAAAATAAATAGATTTTTTTTAAACAAAAAAAAATCTATTTATTTTACTTCATCGACCTATAGCTGAGAAAGGGTTGAATTTTCGGGTTCGGCATATAAGACTTTTTTGTAGAAAATTACTTTCTCTACAAAGTTCTCATCAGAATTTTTTTCGATATATCTAAAAGCTTAGGCGTTACAGCCGTTTGAATAGATATTTTGCACAATATTCACTTGAAACAATGATGCCGCTGAAACGGTTGAATTTACGGCCATGGCTCAATGAACTTTATTGTGGAGTATCATATTTCCTATGAGAACCCACTCGGAAAATATCGCGATATCAAAATTCACGGAATGGTAACACTAATAATGAGAAAAACATTTTTTTCAATGTTAATCAAATAGGAAACCTTCAATTTTGATTCGCGACCTCTAAATATTTTTTGACAACACCCCCCTTTCACGAAAGTTCGTTTTTGGGTACCAACTAAAGGTTTTCGGGCACGATGGGTCGAAAAAAAAAGTTGCCCTGAAACGAATCACCCTAATATATATATATATATATATATATATATATATATATATATATATATATATATATATATAAATTATTCGCCTGCAGCTCCAAGTGAGTCGCGCTCTCGGGCAACGCTTACGGTTCACATCAGTCATCGGGCAGTAAAACGTCTCTTATTCGTGTATAGAAAATGAGACGTATGCGGAGAGTGAGATACCTCGACGTATGGACACACCCGAGAGTCAATTAAAACACCATTCATACACCGAGATCTATCGAGCCGCTGTGTAGTGCATATATTTGTATGGAAACATACATAAATATATATATATATATATATATATATAGATATACATAGACGTGTGCAAAAAAGTGTGGCAATCAAGGAGATAAACGCCCCACGAAACTAGTTCGCATTTCTGCGAGCTAAGTCGATGACTCATACATGTCGCGATCGGGTGTTGGTTGGGCGCATGCGCAAGGAGAACCGGGAAAACGTGAAATTTCACGTCGTGTGCTCTCTATGAATGTATATATACAGGGTGATACCGATGTGAATAGGCATAACATGCATTATTGGACAAATGAGAATCCTCGATGGATGAGAACTGTACCGTTGCAACATCCGTGGTCCGTTAATTGTTGGTGCGGCATTGTCGGCGATCACGTCATTGGTCCATATTTTTTTCAAGGTCGCTTGACTGGGCAAGTTTTCGCAAACTTTCTGCAAAACGTACCGCCTCCATTACCGGAAGATGTGCCCTTATGCTCTGTGTTCGAGACAAGTGACGAATGAGATTTTTTTGAAGTGATGAGTGAGATAACATCACCAGATTACTTTTTACGGGGTTTTGTCAAAGAACTCATAATGGCCGTAGCACCTACCACGCCTGACGACATGAAAGAAAGAATACGCCGAGCATGTACCGAAATTACATCACAAATGTTGGCTGAAGTTAGACGGTCTTTTCATCAGCGAATTAACAAGTGCTTACAAGTCGAGAGTCATCACTTCGAGCATCTTCTGTAGGTAAACCCAAACCAAGGTTAGTGGATTCTTTGAAAGTGATTATTTCGATATTTTTTTATTTTTCGACTATTTTCATAATTTGCGTGGCTAGAATGACCTTGTGTTGTAGGTCGCTGAATTTGTCTTAAAATCGGTAACAATGTCATCGAAAAAAAAAAAGACATGGTTCCATTTCAAAAAGTGGAGTTGACCTTGACGTAGCTTCAGCGCCTCCACCGATAAAAAAATAGGGTGGTCCAGTATGACGGCCTTCTCGAACACTGAAATTTTTGTCTGAAACATTTTTGTATGTGATCAATAGTTTGAGTGCTCTGTAACACTTTATGTGCCTCACCCTATATATATATATATATATATATGCACATATACATGAGTAAGAAAATAAATGAATAAATAAATAAATATATGTATAATATATTCATGTATAATGTTAAGGGGACCCGGTGGTCTAGAAATTTCAAAAAATCGATTTTTTTTCTCGATCATTCGAAAGTACAGTATCTTAAGAATATACTGTGAAATTTCCATGCGGAAATTCCCAATATTATAGCTTCTACAGCCCATTAACCAGGTAGAGAGCGGTCCGCGTCTGTACTTTATATCTAGATAAAATATCTGTACCTCAAACTTTAAACTCATTTATCGCGAAACAACTTTTTTCGGCACGGCGGTGGTGAAAGCAAAAAAACTATTCAACCGAATCACTTGAAATTTGGATAGGTTGTTCACAACATGTTTAGCTATCGTCGGAACTAGAATCATAATTTTATTTAAATAATTTCCTATTGTTTACACTAAAAAACTAGTGAAAAAAGACCCGATTTTACAAAGTTTTTTTTTTCAAAAGCGCGTCATTTTGTCAATTTTTAATTTTTTCGATTCGGTTCTAGTTCCGACCATAACTGCACTCTTTCTGATTGAGATTCTTCTTGAATTTTGTGTTTCAGATAAGTAGAAGTCTCGAAATCACCTACGCCGTTAGGGTCCGATTTTTCGAGAGGGTCATCTTCAGCGGCATTTTTATAATAATAAATATTGTTTTTATAATGAAAAAAAAAAAAAATTTTTTTTTTGTATCCTCAATAAAAGTAGTAATAAGCCCGAAAAGTTGAAACATCGTTTTTTAAATTTTCAATGGCAAAAAAAATCGTGAAAATAGGTGAAATTTTCGTGCTCCACCGAGACTTCGAGACCACCGGGTCCCCTTAAAGCAAGGCAGGCGAGAAATTCAGACAATTGAAGTGTACGAATCCAAACAAACTGCAGAATGTTTTTTTAAAATCAGATTCTCGAGATGTTTTAGCATTTCACTTAAAATGTCATACCCTCTATATACGTACGGAGGTGTCCGAATGCAAGTATGCATATGTGCATACGTACATACCTACATACACCTATATATAGACACACACACACACACACACACACACACACACACACACACACACACACACACACACACACACACACACACACACACACACACACACGAACGCACGCACGCACGCACGCACGCGCACACACACACACACACACACACACACACACACACACACACACACACACACACACACACACACACACGCACGCACGCACACGCACGCACGCACGCACGCACGCACATATATATACGTATTATATGTGTGAGCATCGAGGCTTCACTGAAGAGTTGAGTGCTTTGCACCAGCGGATATATCTCATGCGCCATCCAACGAGCCATAAATCATTCATCCTTCCTGAGCGAAAATTAGTCCAAGCAGTTACAGCTTTTTTAGTAGCGCGGAAACGGCAGAAAAAACGTACGCTGGTACGACTCTATATACATTTAGTAACGTGGAAAGAGCGAGAGAGGGAGAGAGAGAAGGGAGATTCGCTGTTAAAATAAACTATCGGGCAATTAATAAAAACGAGATCATCGATGCATGAAACTGTTGTCTAATGGAAAATAAGAGGCACGCGCTTCGCTCATACTCTCTATAGTTGTTCTTAAGGACGGACGCCTAATATATATATATATATATATATATATATATATATATATATATATATATATATATATAATAGGAAGATACATGCAGCCTTAGAGGCACTTTGAAAAACATACGAGGAGAGAAGACGAGCGCGAAAGAGAAAGAGTGAGAGAGAGAAAAAAGAAAGAGCGAGTAAGAGGAAGAACAGAGAAAGATCGTAAAGTATTCAGGGCGGCTACTTCCTCTTCTTGAGGGCGCGAGAGCCTTTCCTTCACTGACGTATCGCCAGACTCGATCGGGATTCCTTCCACTCTTTCGCTTGCCAGCTCTTTCCGTTACTTCCTTTTTTATTTTACTTTATTGCGTCTCGTTTTCTTTTTCGTTTTATTTTGATTCTCTTTCGTTCCTGTACGTTCCATTTCTCATTTCATCCCCTCGACTCTTGGTCGCTCGTAATTCTTTTTCCTGTCCTCGTGATCGCATCCTGTGACACTTTGCGCTATTCGGTAGGTTTTTCTTTCGTTTTTTTTTTGGGCCGAGTACGATGATCCGTATTAGCGTGACGCGAGACGAGGGAGAGAGACAGAGAGAGAGAGGGAGAGAAATACAAGAAGAAAGAGCGAGAAAGAGAGGCTCGATCCACTTCAGTAGTTATATCCAATATGTGCTCCGACCGATGTTAAGGAGGTTGGAGCGCTTCAGTTGAGTCGAATGATGGTTTATTAATTTTCTTTTCAACGAACCTCAAAAAAATGCATACGAGCTACAGATTCATTCTGTATATGCTATTTTTTAAAAATATATCATTAAAGGGCAAAATTATACCTTTTAATATTTTTATTACGTAAAGTAGAAAAACTTTTGTGTTACTACCAACTTGAAAAAGTATAACATTATCGAGGATTATTATGAAAGAAACTACGACAACGAATGTTTTATACAATTCACAATGAAATTTTGAGTAATTTATAATTGTGCCTGTTTATATGTACGTCACGAGCTTATTGGCCCATGGTTTGCGATGGGCAAGATGAGGATGTTTTTTTTAAATGTTTACAAAGGTTCAGTTTGCATTAATCCATTGTTAGAAATGGTTTATCTTGGTGCTAAATAACAAAAAAAAAATTACATAACCTTTAGTGTGAAAGTCTTGCCCATCCAACCGCACGTTAAATGACATACATTAAACTATTTTTTATCTCTGGTGTTTGGTGGTGAAATAAGTTTAAAAAATTCGTAAACACTCAGTATAGTTTAAACAATAACATGTATTTTTTTTATTCAATTTAACCTTGGATTGTGGCTAGCGCTCCAACCTCCTTAAATTCCATATTTGTCTGAGTTGCAAACTCAAAAGCGTCACTTTTTCCACCGTATACGGTACAGTAGTGATATATATATATATATATATATATATATATATATATATATATCACTACTGTCTATGTCTATATATATATATATATATATATATATATATATATATATATATATATATATATATATATAGACATATATAAAGACACACACACACACACACACACACACACACACACACACACACACACACACACACACACACACACACACACACACACACACACACATATCCCTCTTGGGTGTCCCTCTTATCTCTGCCACCCGAAACAACTCGGTAATTATCGACGTCACAAAAGTGTTCCATACACGGTGTTGTACGGTGTGAAGGGGGCCATCAAATGCGACCATTTTTTTTGTTATTTCGGTGGCGGCGCTGACGCACAGTGAAGGTCACGTCCACTTTTCAAAATGGAATGGTACATTTTTTCAACCATCTTGTGGAGCACCTCAAGCCGTATAAAAACTATTGGGGAGTTAAAGTCGTTCAAGTTCATTCAATGCCAGTATCCATGATACAAATCAAAATATCTCGGATCACTACCAAATATTTGGTAGTGATCCGAGATATTTTGATTTGTATTTCATGTCAATAGGTGACCTTGAATGACCTTGAACGACTTTGACTCCTTAATGTTTTCATGCGGCTTGAGGTGCTCCACAAGATGGTTGAAAAAATGTACCATGCCATTTAAAAAAGTGGAGGTGACCTTCACTGGGCGTCAGCGCTTCCACCGAAATAAAAAAAAAATGGGTCGCATTTGATGGCCCCCTTCACACCGTACAACTTTTGTCTGGGTCATTTTTTTGTGACGTCGATAATTACCGAGTTATTTCGGGTGACAGAGATAAGAGGGTATAGGTATGTAACCCCCTGTATAGGTATGTAAATATAAATTGGGGCGTGTCAAAAAATTAAACTTTCTATTTTTCATTTTTCATTACATCTAGAAATAGTTTCCGGACAAGTATAAATAGAGCAAAAAATATTGAGGATGCCTCGATGGACAAAGAAAAAAAAAACGATGCACTCTTACAGTTTTTTCCGGGCCACTTCTTTTTCGAATTTTAGTCAAGGGTGGAAGAGAATTATTTCTTTTAGCTTTCTCCGAGGGAAAAAAAATTCAATTGTAATTCGAAGTGGAAGACATAAAATAAAATAGTATCCTTTTGAACACCTTAACATGTATACGTATATCGGTGTGTCAAATAGAAGGATTTATTTTATTACAGAATCAGATAGAGCCCTTATAAAATAATAACTTACAAACCAAAATACATTTCTCTTTGAAAACCTTATATATATGTATACATATATATGTAGATATGTAGATATCTATTAATGTGTTAAATAAACGTTCCTATTTTACTAAACTTTATTACCAAAATAGGACCCTTTTTGAACCCCCCACTCAACACATAAACATGACCATATCATGTGAATAATTTCTAGTACAGAAAAATAAATGACCGGCGATTTAACAATCAAGGACGTGTTCTCGCCACCTTAAGGGCCTCCTACGAAAATGCTATGCCTCTCCACGCGCATTGTTGGCAAACTTTCTCAAAGGATCACCGAGGAGGATACATTATAATAAGAAAGTTGCTCGTAATATCGCGAGCAAGCAGTGATATATCTTTAATTCATCGACGAAGATCGATACCGCCCGGGCTCACGATCGTTCAGGTGGCACGCTCCCGTTGATCCGGAACGATATATCATTCCACGATCTACAAACGCCTGGGAAAGATCGCGCGGTTGCGAGTTTCGGTATCGAGATACGCAATCGGATGCAAACGCGCCGAGAGCTGTCGAGACCGTCGAGCAGCCACGTTAAACTAGCTCGCTCGCTTGCCAGGAATATCACAATTTTGGTTAAATTGCCTTCAGATTGCAGTTACCTCGACGGACTCGAGGTCGAAACGTTTCGATCCGCCCGCATCCTGGAGATTTTTTATATATACGGTAGGAGTGGCAGCCTCGCTTGTGCGAGACGCGCGCGCCACTCGCCATCTAGCGGCGATCCCGCGAACTATACCCCTATCAATTTTTCAAAGCAAATATCTCACGAACTATGCCCTCAACGGAAATTTTTTTCGATTAAAACTTTCTCGAAATATGTTGAAATTTGTTCCCCCTGAATTAGGCGATTTCAATAAAAATTAATTAAGCTCAGTGTTTCACCGCACCTATTCAGCTATCAATTCATCAATAACGTGGAAAAGGGCTCTTCGTATCCACCCGTACCCTGACGATTTTTTGTATGTACGGTAGGAGTGGCAGCTTCACTTGCGAGAGACTCGCGCAGCGCTCGCCATCTAGCGACGATCCCGCGAACTACGCCCCTCTCAATCTTTCCAAGCAAATATCTCGCGACCTATGCGCTCTACGACATTCTTTTTTTCGAACAAAACTTTCTCGAAATACGTTCTTTTAGAGATTTATCTCCGAATCAATCGACTCCGATAAAAATTAATTCAGTTCCAACGATTCACCGATCGTATACAGCTATCAATCAGTCGATCACGTGTAAAACGGTTCTTCATATCGCTTTTTTTTTCCATTCAATTGTATCTGGGCCGTTTCTACGCTATCAGCCGGCAACTTACCATCGGACAACCAGTGTGCACAGTACAGGCCTAATTGGATCAGAAATTTCGATCCTTCCTCGCGTATTCCATTACGGACTAGGAGATCGGCGATACATACGTTTTCGTATGTATACGTTTTCTTCCCCTGTGAATTGTAATTTTAAATACAGCTAGGCTATACAGCTTTGCGCGAAAGTGTGAAAACTGCCGCTTCTAAATGGCGCGTAATCTCGAGTGTTTTTCACACGGGTTCACGCTGACTTCGGCTTATCGTTGCCTCCATCGAATATATGCTGATATTTCTCGCAATCTTTTACGGGTTTATCGTCTCCCTCGCTCTCTCTCTCACTCTTTCTCGTCCGGTACCAGGCTCTCTCCGTCTTTCAATACTCGCCTTTTGGCACATGCTGGGCACGAGAGTGAGGCCAGGCATCGGAGAGCATCGTGTAAGCAGCGGGAGAGATTCACACACAAAAGAAGGAAATCGAGTGAGAGATGGAGAATAAGTTCGCCGTTGAGAGCTGTCGCGCGTTACGTCCAATCACGTATGGAATAAAACGCGAAGAGTGCACGGCCTCTAAACTCTAATATATATACATGTGTGTGTGTGTATGTATATGTATATGTATATATATGTATATATATGTATGTGTATATATATACATATACATATACATATATATACATATATATACATACATATACATATATATATATATATATATATATATATATATATGTATGTATGTATGTATGTATGTATGTATGTATGTGTGTGTGTGTGTGAAGAAAGGATATTTGAAACCCGTTAGATCTACGTCTACTACCAGCACAGTTGGCTATTTTAAGGTCATTTTTACCAAAAAATAGTGGATTTTGGGGACAAAATGGTCCTTGAAATGGACTTTGATATAAAAAAATGCTCGAATTTATCCAAGGGTGATTTTGGAGACGGGGTTTTTACGTAATTTCGGGTCCTCGAAGTTAACTTTTGCTATGTACGTGTACACCTGTGCATAACGTGAGGGAGAGAGAGGGAGGGAGAGAGAGGGAGGGAGAGAGAGGGAGGGAGAGAGAGGGAGGGAGAGAGAGGGAGGGAGAGAGAGAGAGAGAGAGAGAGAGAGAGAGAGAGAGAGAGAGAGAGAAGGATAAATTCCCTCGCCGTCGGGGGTCCATCTCCATCTTCTAGCTCTCTCTCATCCTGGTTACTGCTGCTTGCCTTTTGCCAAGCAGATAAGATCGAACGTATAATCCTATTCCGCGTGCCATTAGGCTTGGGACTGATCGTAAATTCGATGCGCTCGAGACAGAGATCAAGAGAGTGAGAGAGGGAGAGAGAGAGAGAGAGAGAGAGAGAGAGAGAGAGAGAGAGAGAGAGAGAGAGAGAGAGAGAGAGAGAGAGAGAGAGAGAGAGAGAGAGAGAGAGAAAGAGAGAGAGAGAGAGAGAGAGAAGAGAACAAGAGAGATGAGGAAAAGAGGTAAAAGGGGCAAAGTCTGGTTGCGAGACATCCGCGAGGATGTCGAGAGTCAGGACACCATACAGGACGAGGCCGGAGTACATAATAGAAGCCTGCAAGGAAGAGGAGAGCCTACCACTCGACGTACCGATATTACAGTGCAACACATATGTATAGACACACAGGGAGAGGACACGAGGTCCTTTGCTCCTCAAGAAGGTACAGGAACTCGTGTACTACATATTTCCTCGGATATTGTATATATCTTGTAATCGTAATACGGTGTGTATAAGCTTTGAGGAGAGTGTACGGTGCTGGGACAGTAAGTGAGGGAAGGCTGTCTGGGGGACACGATCGGGGGAGTGAAGGTGGACGTGATGATGCTGTGGAGGTGGACGATGAAGGGAGAGGAGAGTAGGAGTAGTGAGAGATGGCGTTACTCTCTATCTCTATCTCTCTCTCGCTCTCTCTCTTGTTTTTAATGGTGTTTCAAAATCTCTATTAACCAGTTGATCTTTCTATTTACTATTTTTTGGCTATCATCCCTGCGTTTGGTTTGGGCATATTTCCCTTTTTTCGACTCATTTCAAAATGTATTTTTTATTATTTTACAATAAATCATTGCATCTTTTTGTTATTTGTTATCTCGATTGTTTTTTTTATTCTGTAACCGTGTTATTAAAAGCTCACATTACACTTTGTATTCATTATTTTTAATTTTATTCTTTTTTTTTTCGAACTTGTTTCAATATTCGTGGACTGTTTCGTGATTTAGGATTTGTCATATTCGTCCGATAGCTCACTGAGGCACGATATCTTTTTCTATGGCATTCCGCAGTTATTTTTCTAATTTATCATGAATATTTTATAGTTCACATTATTTTCATTATGATCTTTCTCTCTCGCGTTCCTTTTCGTGTTATAACTTTTTATCATTGGTACTTTTACTTTTTACTCTGCCTTACTTTCTTTGCGATTTGCGTATTTTTTTCATTCGTTTTCGGTTCTGTTTTCATTGTTCAGTTCTTTTGTGATTTTTAATATATATTTTAAGTCTTTTTCGCCCTTTTCGCTATCATCTTCTTCTAATTTCTATTTTTTAATTTATAACTTTGTAGCTCTGTATCTTTATTTTCTATCTTGTGTCATTTTATATGCAACAACTTTTTCAAAAGTT
>OZ023316.1:58221862-58243086 GCA_964007375.1 Ophion obscuratus | reverse complement strand
TTTTATTAAATTAAATAAAAATAAAAAAAACTGATAGAACTCAATGAAAATGTCACATTAACATCCATTCAATTATCAGTAAAAAAATAAAGACTGATTTTAATAATGATGAGAAAAATTCGAATTAATTCAATTTAAAAAAAAACTACTTAATTCAATACAATTGTCGATTTCATCCAAACATTATTCCAACGCCAATCATTTACCCAAGTCATCTGGCAAGCAGCATACGGCAATAATCTCACAATTAGCGTCTCAATAAACTGCTAACCACTATCTCATTAGTGTTGTAATAATTGCCGGTATTATAGCCTGTAAATATGATCGGCTTAGCCCGTTAATTATTGCAGGAGAATTCTTGTCTCGATTGCACAGTCTCAGCTTTACTCCACCAAGTGAATAAGGAACATATTCTCATTTTCGTATAATTCGATTAAGATCATTCAATCTGTGAGCCCGCATTTTTTTTCTGCGACTTTCTGAGCCGATCTGTCCGATCACTGATCTGACAAGAGAGACAAGTGGCAATTTAATACAAGTGCTGTCTTCGGGTGCTCTTTACACACACAAACATCTATATATACACACACACACACACACACACACACACACATACATACACATACATACGTGTGTGTGTGCGTGTGCGCGCGCGCGTGTGTGTGTGTGTGTGCGTGCGTGTGTGTGTGTGTATCCCTCTTAATATATATACATATAGAGGGTGATTCACAACTTTTGACGCGTAAAAAATCGATGTGTTTCTCTTTGCTCAAAGTATACATATTCAAGAATATGTCAAAAAAATGTTTAAGTTATTATATTGAAAACTGACCAAGTTACGGACGATTTAGTAAGAGCAAGTAGTGCTACGATTTACGAAAAACTAGATTTGTCGTGGAGTGAACCATTTTTCTATTTGATTGAACTAATAGTCTGTCTTTATTCCAACACACATATCACAGAGGTGTGGGGGTAGAGAGGGTGGTAATAAAGGAATTTTATATATATATATATATATATATATATATATATATATATATATATATATATATATATATATATATATATATACACACACACATATATAGATATATAGGTTATATTTGAATAATCTATAGTATGTGTTTTGATAGAACTCTCCAATTATCACAACGATATAAACTAATTGATATAGTTCATGGGATACAACAAATAATTATAGGAATTCATTTGGTCTCTTATGCCATATCTGCGACCAAAATGTTAGAAGCACTCGGTAGCATAGGAGTAGCTATGAGTAGTTAAGTTCTTAGGTTCGATTCCATATAGGCGAAATTTTTTTTTTTCGAAAAAAATAATTTCACAAGGCCAGGCAATGACGAATTGCGATACAAAATCGGTGTGGTAAAACTCAATTGAGTGTTTCATTTTATTTTTGATCTATAATATATTCTATGCAGATAGTACATTTAGATTTACAGTGTACATTGTAAGCGAATCAAGATTTATTTGAATCGAATCTTTATCTATTCAATTTGAATAAATTTAATATTTACAAAGAAAAGCTGAAACAAATAAAATAAAATATATTCGAAACAAATAAGCTCGCAGTAGGCCGTGACACAAGGAAAAAACCCTATTTGATTTAAGGGGTCGAAATGCATAACAATTTTTTTAAATGCATCTCGAAAGTGTATTTATTAGGTGTAACAACTTTTATGTCAATATCTACAATATAAACCTATCGAAAAATTCATGAAAATAGCCTTTTTGACCGTCTAATGTGAGAAGACCCCTTATCCTATTTAATCCTTTTTAAATCCTATTTATCCTATTTAATCCTATTATCCTATTTAAATCCTATTTAAATTAAATTTTTTTTTTGGCAATGCACGACATTTTAGAAGAAAAAAGAATTTCGCTCGCAATGACACATTCTGTATGCTTGAAAATGGAGCCCTGAAAGCTGTGAATAACCCTGTATAAAAGGGACCCCGGAAAAGAACGAGTGGGCCCCATCTGTGCATATAGAAATACAGACTCGGGACTGGGAGAGCGCACACACTTGTAATTCTGGATCGCAGTTATGCTATCTCAATGATGATCGTGAAGCGCGGGCGATCTTTGGAGAGCATCGGTGAAAAGAGAGTCCGAGCGTAGAAGATCTCGTTCCTCGTATTATACTCTATGAAGAACGAGCCTCAACGATCCGTTACGAGAGATGATCGATGATCGAGATGGCGTATCGATGACATGGAATAATCATAGTCATATGCCTAGACGCGTCGTTGAATTTCTTTTACGAGGGCGGGGCTTGGGGGGGGGGGGGGGCATTATAAATAAATATATACGTAGGCGAACATAGATATTTACGAACATACTCAATATTATTATGGCCAAGAATGAGAGATCATCATCGGCTATAAAAATGGAAACTGATCTGGAAATTATATTTATTTTGAATAGGCAATATATTTATTCTGAAAAATAATATGTTGATACGTTAAAAAATCCGTAAAAAAATATATACTAAGCTACTAAAAATACTAATAATAAGAACAAACGCGAATAAACCTAAACTAATATATCGACCCCTTAACATGCGGGGTATTGAAATGTATAATGTATCAGTAATTAAAAAACATCAATATATTAGTTATTTTTTAAAAACTTACGAGAAAACACAGCGCGACTCAAACATAATTGCGAAATCGACCCATTGCAGGAATTGTACGAATACCCGTGCAGAAATTTTGGCAGGGATACAGCTGGATTCTGACTTCTATCCCGAGCTCCCAGTTGGGATCTAGTCCGATATCGGATCAGATTCGAAGACTAAATGTAAGATCCGTAAACTGGATTCCATTAGGGATCCAGAACCGGATCCTTTAATGACTCTAAATAGATTCCCCATGGAATCATTGAGAAATCTGGGAAGGATCACGGGTGAATACAGGCTGAAATAAAATGTCAAAAATGGAATAGTGACATGTTAAATTTATTATAAAAATAAATAACATTTGTAAAGTTTTGGTGCATTAAATTATCAATAAAAAAAATTTGTCCAAAGATTCAAATGGCAGATCGCGCTCATCGCGAGATTTTGATGTGAATTAAAAAAAATTCACATCAAAATCTGTGAATGCAAATGTATTCACAAGAAATTATAAATACAAAAAAAATCACAAAATTAGTTGTGAATTTTTTCGTATTTAAGACAAATTAAAATCAAATTCAAAATGATTAGATTAAAATTTGCGCCAAAAGTGCGTTCATACGTATTTTGAGAGAAAACATTGCCTCGAGGCAAAGAAATTTTTGCACATAACTTTTTGTGCAAACATTTCTTTGCCTCAACACAATGTTTTCTCTCAAAATACGTTTACACTTGTGGCGTAAATTTTGATATAACTGTCGTGAATTCGATTTTTATTTTCTTCAACTTGAGGAAATTCACAACTGATTTTGTGATTTTTTCATATTTATAATGTAATATTTGAAACTCACAACTTTTTTTGCAAAAATTTCTTTGCCTCGACGAAATGTTTTCTCTCGAAATACGTAAGAACTCACGGGTGGTGTAAATTTTAATCTAATCATTGTGAATTTGATTTTAATTTATCTTAAATACATGTTTATACCCACCGACATGTCGGTGGGTATAAACAGAGACTTATTCCCCAAAACCGGTATCCTGGTTAGAATCCAACTTGCATTAGTATCGGAATATGTACGACGACGATGGCATAATTTTGAAAATTTTGGCATCACGTGTATTTTCGGTATTACTATGTAATTCCTATCTATAGATAGGAATTTTATAGATAGGGATCTATAGACAGAAATTCCTATCTATAGATAGGAATTCCATAGTAATACAGAAAATACACGTGACGCCAAAATTTCCAAAATGATACCATCGTCGTCGTACATATGCCGATACTGATGCAAGTTGGATTCTAACCGGGATACCGGTTTTGGGGAATCCGTGACAAATCCTGATCGGGATTTGATCGGACATAGGGTATCCCGGTCAAAATTTCTGCACGGGTATAAAACAAAGTATGGGGATGGAAGATTGCTGGGGAGAGAAGAATATAGGGGGAAGAATTTTAAAAAACATGGGCAAGCTTAAGGCTGGACAGGGAGAAAAATCGACTTTTTTGCATTTTCTTAAAGTATACCTCAAAAATATGTAAAAAATGTTTCAAGTTAAAATATTGAAAATTCAACAAGTTTACGTACACTAAACGTATACTAAAACTTAAAATTGCGTTTTACTCGAAACGACTTTTCTCTACCTGGCCGGATTCATAACTCTACCTACAATTATCTGATTTTCAATTTAGAAAAAATCAAATGTTCGTAATTGCAGTAGCTATCGTTGTACGGTCCCATTTTGTATTTATTATTTTTAAAGCCCTCGATTATAAGTAAAAAGGCCATAGCCGGGTAAGTAGGGAAAAATTGCACCCGCATTTTCTCCAGCGAAATTTTCAGTATATTCTGAGGTATAAAAAGAAACAAATTTTCTGAAAATTTCATCCCCGTCAACGCAATGGTTTTAGAAAAATGAATTAAAAAAAAAGTAAAACAAAAAAATTCCGGAAACACTTCGGTGGATCGATGAGATTTTTTTTTTGGTACTTGTTACGATTAAACGTATTCCGAAATAAAATTATAGACCATCTTGCGGAAGATTAAGGTTAAAAAAAATAAAGTGTCCTTGTTTTATTTTTTTTTACAATAATCCACTTGGGGGACAATAACGAAATTTTTTTCATATAATCTTTGGGCATCTTATTAGATCATATAATTTTTTCAAAATGATCGGTTTGGTATGCCACAGTGAAAAAAAAGAAACAGAATTTATTGATATATTTTAGTCATATATCTATATAACTCAAATATATCAATAAAGTGTGTTTCTTTTTTTTCACTGTGGCGTACCAAACCGATCATTTTGAAAAAATTATATAATATAATAAGGTGCCCAAAGATTATATGAACAAATTTTCGCTATTGTACCCCAAGTGGATTATAGTAAAAAATAATAAAACAAGGAACATTTTTTTTCGAACCTTAATCTTTCGCAAGATATTCTATAATTTTATTTCGTAACGCGTTCGATCGGAACAAGTACCAAAAAAATCAAATCGATCCACTGTACCGTTTCTGGAAAAAAAATTTTACATTTAAAAAAAATCATTTTTCTAAAACCATTGTGTTGACGGGGATGAAATTTTCAGAAAATTTGTTTTTTTTATACCTCAAAATATACTCCAAATTTCGCCGGAAAAAATGCGGGGGCAATTTTTCCCTACTTACCCGGCTATGGCCTATGGCCAAAAATTACGCTTTTTTTAACACCCACCATTTTGTGATTGTTTTTTTCGCAAAACGGCTTCGGACAACCAGAACTACATTTATATAGATTGAAAAACTTTTTTTTCTTTTTCTCAGACCAACCGTTATCAAGTTTTTTTACGCGGCTGTCTTATACCTCAATAACATAATTAACTTTCAATTTTTTTAAATAACAATTTACACGAAATACGTTTAATGTATGTTTAATAAAAAACTTTTTTTTTCAAATCCCAAATAAAGAATCTAGCAGACTAAAAAATCGAAAAAACGACGTTTTTCCGGCCCGTTATAATGGTATCTTCCCAAGACAGGGAAAGGATACGAAGATACCCTGTGTTGGTTCGGTAGAAAGGAGCTAGAATGTTTGGAACACGTACACTAAAGTGAAAAAAATTGAAGAATAAATGAACAAGCAAGTGGTACATGGTCTGAAAAAATGGCAAAGAGACTGTAAGCAAATTACGAGCAAAAACAGGAATGTAAACAAATGACAAAAAGGGAAACGTGTTAAAGGGTATTAATGTGAAAGGGTGTAAAACTGTGTGAAAATCTGCAAGGGTGTGGAAATAAAGAACTATCAACTATATGATTTATAGTCATAACAATAATAATAGTATACTTCAGCAGTATCAATAACCATAATACTAATAAATTCATCTATCAACAACAACAGACAACAATGATAATATAAATAATTCATTATGCATCATCATTATTATTATTATTATCATTGTCTATTGTTATTATTGATTTACTTAATTATATTATTGCTCTTTATTTCATTTAATTTATTACGTTATTCATCGATTATTATTTGTTATTTATATTATTATTGACAATTGTTATTCTCCTTTCATGATGCCTATTTCAAATCGTTAATTTTTTCATTAAAAATGATAATAATTAAATATAATTAGCTTAAATTGAAATATTGCATTTATAACAATAATAATTCATTATTATTGTTACTATTCTTCTCTTAGAAATAGCTTAGAATCTATTTATCTATTTCTTAGAAAAATCTCAGAAATAATAGTAAAAAAAATAAAAATCCTAACATTACGAAATGATAGTGAGTGTCGATAAAAAAATATTATCGGAGAGAGCAGTAAGCCGGGCAAAAATTCTCAACCGCGAGATGTACGAATAAAAAAATATTCGTCTCGCGTGGTAAGGCCCGAGCATCGAGCGATTGATCATTTCATAAAGGCTCTCGGGGGGGGGGGGGGGGGAATATCGAGATACGGAATCCTCGAGATATGCTCCCGCGAATTTCTGCTCCGCCCCGGGGGCGATACGGTCGAACGATTAACTTAATCGACAATCGTCCCGTTTCGCGGAATACAATCCGCGCACAGGGTGAACGGTACACCAAAAGGCTACTCTTCTTTGTTGCTGGAGCGCGAAAAATGGCGATATCGATGTGCACAGGGTGTCTCGGAATTTTTCGGTCTCGGAAAGTACGTGGATGCGATATGCAACGGCGAGCTCGGGGGCTTGCACGAGATGAATAATCAAGGCAAGGTTGTATTCGATGGAAAATCGATTGGTGCTCGGAGATTTTCGAGTGCCGCCCTTCCGCAGCCCCTAGGCGAGCCAGGAAAGCAATTTTTGTGTAAACATCACCGAGATCGGATTGTACATATGGGATATTCCACGCCATTTCAGCTAGCCCGTGAGCCCGACTATTTGTGGTTTTCCTGATTTTTTTTTTGTAAAATTGTACCCCACGAAAGCAATATCCACACCAATTTTTAGATTTTTATCTCTTCTCTTTAAAGAGTTATGATTTTCCAAAAAATGCCGATTTCGGAATTTTCGGAAACGTTTAAACGCTGATAAGTCCTGAACTAATTGAGATATCGACAAATGTCACTATATACATTTTTCTCATTTCCAAGCATACTTTCGTTAAAAAAGATGATAAAATGATCAATGATCAATGTCAACGTTTTTTTTGCTTCTAAAGTGACAACTATCTTTTTAAAAGATGATTACCATTTTTGGTTTCTTTAAAAAAAATCTCTAAAATAGAGGGACACACTCTATGATTTTTAAGACTAGTCCCATTGTGGGCCCATTTCTCCTTATATTTTTTGCGAATTAATCATATTTTTTTTAAGAAGATTTGTATCATTTTAATCTCCAATAATGGTATTAAAGGCCTGCATAGACTACGACACTTATTGCGACACAAATGTCTGACACTAATGTCCGTTCTGTTCACACATAAGACGGTTTCGGTGTCCCAGAAAGTGTCTGTACTGTGATGTCGCTACACAAGTGTCTCAGGTGTTCACACACAAAACTACTGACACAGCTGCAGTACCCGCTCGGACGCCATGGAGAAACGCCGTGCGACGGCAGCCGTAATTTCGTGCGCTGTTATTAAGGGGCTATACCAGTGCGACACTTTAAAAAGATCGATTTTTTTTGCCTTTTTCGACAGTTTATTCTTTCAAGAATATCATTATCATTTAAATTATATATGTCAATATCATTTTATCTAGCAAAAATCGATAGTTAAATCTCTAAACGCATTTTTCTCGAAATGAGATTTTTCAAATATGCTGACAGTGTAACTCAAATAGATCCGATTGACTTGAAATTTGAACTGAGTACTCTTGAATATATTTACTCTATAATGACGTAGGATATTTTTGATTGGATAAAAATTGACGATTTGGCATTGAAAAAAACGACCATTTTGTAGGCAAGAAAAGAGACTTTTTTCATAACTACGCTATTTTGTTAGATTTTGATATTTTTCAAAAATCCTACGTCATTGTACAGGAAATACCTTCTAGTTTAACGACATTTTTTTCCTTTTTCGGTTTCAGCTACTCAATCAGCCGGAATTATGTCAGCAGTGGAGGAACTTTTTTTTGCGCCTGCGAAGGCAACGCATTAGTCGCTTGGATCTCAATATTTACCTATGAAAAAATTATTTAATATAGGTCAAATATATTGTTAATTTTCCAAAAGATTTAATTGAGTACTTTTCGTCCAAAAAGTCCTGAAAATCACCCAAATTTCCAGCGTTCACACTGGTATAGCCCCTTAAGCTGTGTTCTTAAATTATGCATTTTTCTGTCAACTTTAGCCGATATTGTGCCAAACTGTTCCGCCAAGCATTGAAGTGCTGCCTGTTTTTTTACTCTATTTTTTATAATCAGTACAACATATTTTCCAAAGTTCAGGCAGTCCTTCCACAAAAAATATCAAATTTTTAATGCTCTCCTTGCTCCACGTAATGGCCATTTTGATTTACCGCGGGTCGCGAGTGTCTGGATAATTTCGCGCCGGTTCGAAAACTTGGACACTGCCGCAGACACTCCGACACAACCTGTTCACACGGCGCTCGACGCGACACCTAGCGAGATGTCGCAATAAATGTCCCGAGATCAGACAGTGGTGTTCACACACAGACACTCGATGTATACATTGAGTGTATACACCAAAGTGTCGTAGTGTAAACCTACCTTAATGATTTTATGATTTTCAATTCGGCTTCGAGAGGCCTAAAACGGTTTAGTTTTAATTTGTGACCTGACATTTTAATTTATTAATAAAACGCATTATTTATTTGAAAAATGGGAATATTTTTATTTTAATATAAGTTACAAACATCGAGGTTATGTGTGGAACACAATATCCGATAAATAACCGCCTCGTCCCTGTTCACTCTTTTGACGAAATATTCAATAACATTTTGGCATAATCGCGGGCTAATTTCATTGATCGTCGAATTGCTTCTTTGAGTTCAGGAAAGGTCTGTGGATCATTGGCACACACTTTTCCTTTCAGGGCTTACATACACCTGGGTAGGTAAAAAAGATCGATTTTTCAAAATGGTGCTCATTCGAAAGTACTATCCATTGAATGTTTACCCTGAAAATTTCGTAAGAAAATTCGCAGTAATGACGAAGTTATAGCGTTTCGTAACTGACCGGGTGAGCAACGACTAACGGTTGGGGCCCAGGTAGACGCGGCCTTTGTCATCTGTTTGACTAAGCCGGGTGTTCTTGCTCCAGTCGAATTCCGGCTACTTGTGACCTTTTGTACAGCAAGGTCATGTTTCGAAAAGTGGGTGGGGTCCCATGGCCCAGGAATCAACGATTTCATGTAAGTTTAGAATAAACCAGTTATTTCAGTGTAGAGTGTACTCAAAACTTTAAGGGATTACCCCCACTTGCGATTTTGAAAAAATCGATTTTTTTATTGCATTTTTTTGAAGTATAAGTATCTGAGAATATGTCCTGAAAATTTCAAGTCGATCCGAACAAAATTGACTGAGATATGAGCGTCGAAAGAGAAGAATCCGTTGTGTAAACGACCGGTTAATTGAAACTTTAAACGCGTTTTTCTCAAAATGGCATTTCTGAAGTCGGTGACCAAGATTACTCGAACACTAATGAACCGATCTTCTTGAAATTTTGCAGGCTTGTTTAATACATAAAAATGTAGTCTTTAATCGTTCGATTTTTTTTTCGTTAAAATCGAACCATTAACTTTGACTGTCCGCCATTTTGTGAAAAATGAATATTTTTTAAAATCCTTCGATTAAAGACTAGCTTATACTTATATTTGACTAAATTCATCCGCATTTTTTTTTCAGATGATTCACTTCGCCGCAATGTTGGTCACCGCAAATCGTGTATATAAAAACATTATTTCATTGACGGCCATTTGCCACTAAACAATGTAATATTTTTCAATAAAAAAATTACTGAAAGTTCTTCAAGATGTGTTCTTTAAGATGGTATATTGATCGATTAAAAAAATTTTGTAGTTTTCTTTAAAAAAAATTTATGAAAAAGGCCTTTTTTGCGCTACAAGTGGGGGTGAGGCCTTAAACGCGTTTTACTCGAAACAGCGTTTTAAAAATCGGTACAATATCTCCGCAACTACTGGACCGATCGGGATCAACTTTTGCACAGTTATGCTTCACACAATAATCCAGTACTTATCGAGTCGTTCTTCGATACCTGGCATAGTTTTTTTTCATCATAAGTACCAAACAATTTTGAGGCGGAAAATCGCCTGTTTAATTCCAGTGAGGGTCATGACCGAAAAAATTAAATTTTTACATTCCGGCGCGATAAGTTTTATCTATTAGTTTTCTCTATTAGATAAGTTATAATATAAATATCTAATAGATAAATATCTATTAGATAAATATCTAATAGATAAATATCTATACATAAATATCTATTAGTTTTATCTATTAAATAAGTTTTATCGATTAGTTTTATCTATCAACTTTAAGAAACAAATATTATTATTTTTTTGATAAAAAATGGCAGAGTCACGTCTGGTACCGCAAACGCTGTCAACAAAAACACGTCCCAGGAAAACGACTGTAACTTTTTTACCGTTAAAAATGTTTTAACTAAATTTTCACACAATGTAGATAAAATGTCATACTTTAAGATGTATATCATGGTTATTCAATAAAATTCAGTTTTATACACAAAAACAATTCTTAAACATAACCTTACTTTTAGCCGTCTCAGGTGCACGTAAGCTCTTCAGAAACCCCCAAAGAAAGGCGTCCAATGGCGTCAAATCGCACGATCTTGGTGGCCAATTGACATCGCCGCGGCGCGAGATAACACGACCATGAAATTTCATCTGCAACAACAATGCAGCAAATAACAATTTCTATGCGTTGCTCGACCGTCCGATTCTCCATGACCAAATCTCAACACTTCCTGATGCCAGTTGTCAAAGATTAGTGTCTATGTTTGCCACAAAAAAATGGCACGTAATTTCAAATGTCAGGTCATTTTGAGACACCTTTCGTATTAGGTGGCTGCATATGAAAGCGCCCATTTTTTAGCGAAAGAAACGATCGGTAGCCGATCGATGAACTGGTTTGTGCAAAGTATCGGAAAAGACGAGCTTGACCGATCTCGACAATAATAGGATCTGTGCTGAAATTTGCGATTGCAAGGACAATTAAAATAGATGACATCAACGCGTCGCACAAATGTCACCAAACAAGTTTTAGAGGGGCTCTATGCACCTATCATCGCGTAGATTGCCAACTTTTAATTTGATAAAATAGTCTACCTAACGCCATCTAAGATTACTATCCCGTAACATCAAAACTCTGAAAGAATTTTACCCGAAAGACCAAAACTCCGAAAATCTGAACACCGTCAAAATAATTCGGCTATGGAAGTTTTAAAAGTTTCAAAATTTTGAATAAATCGACAAATTATTTGAAGCATTTTTTTTTATTGAGAAGTGATTTTACGTCAATTTTGAAATTTGTCTAGACAATGTTATACGTTCTACATCATTTGAAGTCAACTGTGTAGACTTTCGCTGGTATAATCTTGACGAACCTTGTAATTTGGGAACATTAAAATTAGGAATGTAAAACCGTCGGTGCATTCAAAGTTCGGAATTTCAACGCGGCTCTCATGTCAAGATCATGCCAGCGAAAGTCTACACAGTTGACTGTCAATGATGTTGAACGTATGACATTGTCTCGACAAATTTCCAAACGGACGCAAAATCACATCTTAAGGGGCCAGACCAGTTTGAAAATTTCAAAAAATCGAAAGCAAGCAAGACTTGAAAAAATCACCCGTGCAGAAATTTTGAACGGGATACCCTATGTCCGATCAAATCCCGATCAGGATTTGTCATGGATTCCCCAAAACCGGTATCCCGGTTAGAATCCAACTTGCATCAGTATCGGCATATGTACGACGACGATGGCATAATTTTGAAAATTTTTGCGTCACGTGTATTTTCTGTATTACTATGGAATTCCTATCTATAGATAGGAATTTCTGTCTATAGATTCCTATCTATAAAATTCCTATCTATAGATAGGAATTATATAGTAATACCGAAAATACACGTGATGCCAAAATTTTCAAAATTATGCCATCGTCGTCGTACATATTCCGATACTAATGCAAGTTGGATTCTAACCGGGATACCGGTTTTGGGGAAAAAGTCTCTGTTTATACCCATCGACATGTCGGTGGGTATAAACATGTATTTAAGACAAATTAAAATCAAATTCACAATGATTAGATTAAAATTTACATCAACCGTGAGTTCTTACGTATTTCGAGAGAAAACTTTTCGTCGAGGCAAAGAAATTTTTGCAAAAAATCTTGTGAGTTTCAAATATTACATTATAAATATGAAAAAATCACAAAATGAGTTGTAAATTTCCTCAAGTTGAAGAAAATAAAAATCGAATTCACGACAGTTATATTAAAATTTACACCACAAGTGTGAACGTATTTTGAGAGAAAACATTGTGTTGAGGCAAAGAAATGTTCGCACAAAAAGTTATGTGCAAAAATTTCTTTGCCTCGAGGCAATGTTTTCTCTCAAAATACGTACGAACTCACTTTTGGCGCAAAATTTAATCTAATCGTTTTGAATTTGATTTTAATTTGTCTTAAATACGAAAAAATTCACAACTAATTTTGTGAATTTTTTTGTATTTATAATTTCTTGTCAATACATTTGCATTCAAAGATTTTGATGTGAATTTTTTTTAATTCACATCAAAATCTCGCGATGAGCGCGATCTGCCATTTGAATCGTTGTACAAATTTTTTTTATTGATAGTTTAATGCACCAAAACTTTATAAATGTTATTTATTTTTATAATAAATTTAACATGTCATAATTCCATTTTTGACATTGTATTTCAGCCTGTATTCTCCCGTGATCCTTCCCAGATTCCTCAATGATTCCATGGGTAATCTATTTAGAGTCATTAAAGGATCCGGTTCTGGATCCCTAATGGAATCCAGTTTACGGATCTTATATTTAGTCTTCGAATCTGATCCGATATCGGACTAGATCCCGACTGGGAGCCCGGGATACAAGTCAGAATCCAGCTGTATCCCTGCCAAAATTTCTGCACGGGCGACGATGAGGAGCAATCAGAAGGGATTTTGTACGGTGCAGGAATTGCCAAATGAGTTTAGGTAAGAGTTTTTCATAGTATGAACCTCAAATGCGTTTTTTTCGAAACGTTTTCAAAATCTAGCTCCATCGTAACTCTAAAACTAATAAACCAATTCTCTTGAAATTTGAACCACATATTGTGAACATGATTTGCAACAAGATGACCCTCGATGGCTTTGAAATTTTGATTTCTACTCTTTTTTTTGAGAAAAACTGCGAAAATCGCCATTTTCTAATTTTTTAATAAAACTTTATATCCGAAGGTCATTTTGTAGCTGGTGTCATACTGAATCTGATGGACTTTGATTATTTTGTTTCAGAAAAGCCGTTGCCGAGTTGCCCCCACCTATTTTTGAGGCGTTACGTTAAACTATACTTTTTGTACTTAAAAATGAATTAAAATGAATAAAAAAATCTTAAATGTATTCCAAGATTTTATTTATCAAGTCCAACAACTTTTATATTCATATCTTTTATAAAATCCTCAAAAAAAAATCGCGAAAACAGCCTTTTTTCGTGGCTCCAAAGTGGACTGGCCCCTGAATAAAGAAAAAAATTCTTAAAATAATTCGTCGATTTATTGAAAAGTTTGAAACTTTTAAAACTTCCATGGCCGAATTATTTTGACGGTGTTAGGATTTTCGGAGTTTTGGTCTTTCGTGTAAAATTCTTTCGGAGTTTTCACCTTCCAAAATTACAAGGTTCGTCAAGATTATGCCAGCGAAAGTCTACACAGTTGACTGTAAATCATGTATAACCCGTAACATCGTCTAGACAAATTTCAAAATTCACGCAAAATCACTTCTTATTAAAAAAAAAATCTTGAAATAATTTGTCCATTTATTGAAAATTTTGAAACCTTAAAACTTCCATGGCCGAATTATTTTGACGGTGTTAATATTTTTCGGAGCTTTCGTCTTTCGTGTAAAATTATTTCGGAGTTTTGATCTTTCGGGGTACGACTTTTCCGGAGTTTTGAGCGTTCTGACCATTAAAAGTTCGGAATTTCAACCCGGCGCCAGAAATATTTCTGTACTTGTATATAAATAAAATACTTGTTTATATATTTTGATATTCATTAATAATACTCGTAATTATTATTATTATGAAACGTCATGTATACATTTACGTATACATGTATCCATGCATATATTTATATACTACTTGATATCACGAATCGAGTAACAAATTTCAGTTCAGACGATCTCGTGAACGAAGGGGACAAGTCAGTACCGCTGTATTTACGAAAGAAATTGAATTCCGTCCAGGAGGTCCGACGGATCGATCGACCGATCGTCCGATCTCGCGTACCGATTGATCAGTGATGAACGATCCGTTACGACTATCCTTCTGGCTGGAATCCGTCGCTGCTGTATTCGCGTGCCGAGCCATTCGGCGATGATCTGGCGCGCGTGATAAAATGTAACAAATGATACGAAATTGCTCGGTGTGGCTCCTCTTTCGCTTTCTTCTCTTCATACTTGAATTTCGTTTTTTTTTCCATTTCCACTGGAATTGAGTATAGATCTGAACATTTGATTGATACATCGTTTTTTTAATGTTATTTATTCATTTTCGTTTATTTCTTCGAATCCCTGCTCTTTTCTTTTTGGTCAGGAATAAGAGTGAGAAGCTTTTTGCGAAATATCGCAACATCCAAAGCCAAAAAAAAAAAAAATCCGGAAGAGCACTGGTACCCATTCGTGTGGATACCAACTGGCCCAGTGTAGTCAAAAGTAAATTTTGACAGTTCAACACTGTATTATAAATTTAACGAAACTTGTAATTTGACAGTTGGTTAATCTGTACACTGAAAAAAAAATTCAGTTGGTTTAACAAAATGTATCTTTAAATACGTTCAACTTGATTTTTGATTGGCATAACAAACATTTTGTTAATCTAACGATAGTTTTAGTGGTGTGAACTGTAGCTAAATAAGCTACAGTTCACACCACTAAAACTATCGTTAGATTAACAAAATGTTTGTTATGCCAATCAAAAATCAAGTTGAACGTATTTAAAGATACATTTTGTTAAACCAACTGAATTTTTTTTTCAGTGTACTATGTACAATGAATGCGCCAGTTATATCGACAGAGTTTATGTAGATACGCAAAAAAAACTTTATCTATAAAAGCAGTTTGAAAAAAATGTGTAGAAAATATAAAAAAATCTGTCACATACACAAAAACGTACCTGTTTGTAAATAATTCTCTCTTTTTTTATAATTTCTTTAATTGTGTCGCACAAATTTCAACTTTCGCATTCTATCGACCACGCACTACTAACTGGCAATACTTTGTGTCCTGGCCTCGTGCCTCATTTGCGTACAGTATAAAAATCAGTGATCGCGTTTAAATTTTACTGTTGAATATTTTTACTGAAATCACTGATTTATTCACAATGCCAAATTGTAAATAAAGCAGTGTAACTGTACGTCACAGATTACGTCAAGAACTTTCGAAAGAAGAGTAAAACTACCGTGCCACACTGTGCAATTTAATGAATCACTCTATACTCGATACAGTGTACACTGTAACCCTTGCAGTTCGCGTGCAGTATAAAAATCATTAATTTCATGCAAAGACCATAGCCGGGTAAGTAGGGAAAAATTGCCCCCGCATTTTTTCCAGCGAAATTTGGAGTATATTCTCAGGTATAAAAAATCAAATTTTCTGAAAATTTCATGCCCCTCAACGCAATGGTTTTAGAAAAATGAATTTTTTTTTCAAATATCAAAAAAAATTCCGGAAACGGAACAGTGGATCGATTTGATTTTTTTTTGGTACTTGTTCCGATCAAACGTGTTACGAAATAAAATTATAGAATATCTTGCGAAAGATTAAGGTTTGAAAAAAAATAATGTTCCTTGTTTTATTATTTTTTACTATAATCCACTTGGGGTACAATAACGAAAATTTTTTCATATAATCTTTGGGCACCTTATTAGATTATATAACTTTTTCAAAATGATCGGTTTGGTACGCCACAGTGAAAAAAAAGAAACAGACTTTATTGATATATTTTAGTTATATATCTATATAACTAAAATATATCAATAAAGTCTGTTTCTTTTTTTTCACTGTGGCGTACCAAGCCGATCATTCAGTCACATATCAGACTTTATTGATATAGTTTAGTTATATATCTATATAACTAAAATATATCAATAAAGTGTGTTTCTTTTTTTTCACTGTGGCTTACCAAACCGATCATTTTGAAAAAAATTATATAATCTAATAAGGTGCCCAAAGATTATATGAAAATATTTTCGCTGTTGTACCCCAAGTGGATTATAGTAAAAAATAATAAAACAAGGAACATTATTTTTTTCTTCAAACCTTAATCTTTCGCAAGATGTTCTATAATTTTATTTCGTAACACGTTTGATCGGAACAAGTACCAAAAAAAATCAAATCGATCCACTGTACCGTTTCCGGAAAAAAAATTGTTTTTTTGATATTTAAAAAAAAATTCATTTTTCTAAAACCATTGCGTTGACGGGCATGAAATTTTCAGAATTTTTTTTTTTTTTTATACCTCAGAATATACTCCAAATTTCGCTGGAAAAAATGCGGGGGCAATTTTTCCCTACTTACCCGGCTATGGCCTTTTACAGTGTAATATTTTTACCGAATACACTGTTGTATTCACAATACCGAACTGTAAATAAGCCAGTTTAATTGTAAAAATCTCAGTGTGTACAGGAAAATTCGTCATTTTTGTAGGACAGAATTTACATTACTCTGTTTTACTGTAAAATGAAATACGGCACCCTATTTTTTATGCGCGTTATATTGTGATTTTCGATGTTTCTTTTTCTCCGTGTACCCGTTACTGTCGCCTAACCCCTTAAGTAAGCATAACAGTTTATTTATTCTATGGCCGATTCAGTCGCACGTCGTGTAACTTCGAACACCTGTGACAAACGTAAGTGACTCCAATGACATTGAACGACCTTGCGTTGTAGGTCATTGTATTCTTCTCAACGGTTGCAATCGCGTCCCCCCTCCCCTCCCCCCCCCCCATAGTTTCGACGACATCGAAAGTGGTAATAGTCATTGGTTAAAAATGTCTGCAATATTAGTTTGGATTTTTTCAATACAGCACAAGTTTACATTGGCAGAAAAACGTATATTAAAGGCGAGGGTGGACCCTTTCCATCGTCTGCTTGCTTCCGTGGCTTACCGTTTCGTGTGCAGGTAAAAGCTCACGGGAGATGCTTCGCGTACGACGTACGAGCCTCGTCTTCGCTCTAACTGTTTTGTATCCGCAATCTTTCCCCCACCCCGCTGAATGGCCGGAGGGAGTATCGGGCACGAGCCGAAAAATGAGAGAAATAAAAGAGGACGAAAGGAGGAATTTAAAGCGTGAGGAACACACGCAAACGAGTACGTGTACGGGCAGAAATGGCAAGAGCATCGATGCGCCTCTATTGTTTGGGCTCTGATGTATCGAGCGATATGATTTAGAACTCGCCCGCGGCCAGGAAGCTGCGGAGCATCTCTCCTTCTCGTTTGGCAGAGGAAGAGGGAGAGAGCGAGAGAGAGAGAGAGAGAGAGAGAGAGAGAGAGAGAGCACGTCCTGCAAGACAGACCTTCGTGTGCCTCCGGCTCTCTCTCTCTCTCTCTCTCTCTCTCGTAAGTGCACGCAGTGCATCTCAACTGCATTCCCGCTACGCAAACACTAAATTTACTCGCTCGTTACGAATAATGATCAGTCTATGCTCGCCGATCTCTTCCTTTTCGAGAAAAGGGCCAAAGTCCGATGTCCGGTTTAGGAAAAAAATACGCCACCCTTTTCCTCATTGATAACATAATATTAAAAAAGTTAAGAGAAGAGTTCTTTCCTTATCATTTTAATAAAATATGAACGAAGATTCAATCCATAATTTACATAAAATAATTTAGATAACATATAAATAAGTGTGTATATATACAGGGTGTCCCAGAACTCAACGTTAAGCCGACACGGAGTGACAGGATTGATTGTAACCATCATGAGAAAAATCAGAAAAAAAATCTATCCCATGCAGTTTGAAAATTATGGGCATTTAAGAAAAACCTAGAAATTTGGTCAAACTGTAACCATTTTTTCGGTTATTGTGAAACAAACCCAAACAAACCCAAACAATCCCAAGTTTCCTAGAATTAAGACTATTTGTTAAACTATGAATTTAAAATTTTTTAAATTTTTCTACTTTGAAAGGACCTGCTTTATTTTTTTTTGCTTTATTTTTTTTCCGATTTTTTTCATGATGGTTACAATCAATCCTGTCACCCCGTGTCGGCTTAACGTTGAGTTCTGGGACACCCTGTATATATACGGATGTGTGTGTGTGTGTGTGTGTGTGTGTGTGTGTGTGTGTGTGTGTGTGTGTGTGTGTGTGTGTGTGTGTGTGTGTGTGTGTGTGTGTGTAACGTTGCGTTACGAATATGAAGACTATCCGAGAAAGGTGAGGTAAGCAGGCTGGCGAAGCTCAGTGGTCAGACCAGTCGACCAGCAATCGAATCCCAGCCCAGAAGCACACCACATTTTTTCTCGGATAGTTCTCTTGGAGTATTTTTCGGCGGGTTGGAATATAATATGTATATTAAATAATCGATTAAACCTTCTCTTTTAATGGTAATAGTATTTTATTCTTTGTATACCCTTTAGAAGGGTGTTTACATAAATGCTTCTCCCTTCTCATTTACATGAATTATTTTACATCGGTTTTGTTATATCTTTCCTTATTGTGTGTTTCTCAAATTGTTTGATGCAATCGTAAGTTGCTTTGCCGGCTGCATTTTAAATTACGCTCCTGGTTTCCGGTTAAGGGACAACACAACTGTGACGGCTTCAAAAGATCGATTTTTTGAAAACCATCTAGAAAAATCTAAAATACATTTAAGATTAAGATGCCGTTGGACCCAGGCCGAAAAAATAATTATTTTCGGAGATATTGAATATTTTGTGGAGCGGTGCAGCGCTCCGTGACGCTCGGGGTCCCGCGCAGCTGCGCGCCTCAGGGTCGGCAGGTATACCGGGCCTTTCCCAGGTCCTGCGGGTCTTTCCCAGGTATTCTTTTGTCTCCCTTCACAAAAACCGGCTATTATTATAAATATAGTTTCGAAAAAAAGCCATAGGTGGCGATAATTGAGAAATGTTCAAGTCGTCAATCGTCAATCGTCGATATTGCAGCTGATATCGCGGTATTATTATTCAATGATGGCCTGAGAAGCCTCATAAAAGTTTTGGAGACGTTGGGGATAACTGTCGGCCCAAATTGTTTCAATTTTTGCGTTGAAACCGACGCAGCGCGGATCGAGCTGGCGGAGCGCTCACTCACAGACGCTGCAAAAGAGGCAAGAAGAGCCTCTACAAGTTCGAGAAAAGATGCTAGGGACAATGATTTGCTTCTTGAAGGCCAGCTATATGGTGCCGGCATCGCTGATTAAAGGTAAAACAATTTTTTTTCCAATTTATCGCATAAATTAACAAACCTAAAACTTTGAACGCGTTTTTCTCAAAACCACTTTTTTGAGTGCGGCACGCAGCAGAACTCGAGCAATTTTTATCCGATCGACTTCAAATTTGGACTGCATCAATAAAACTAGATTATCTAAGGAAGTACATAGGATTTTGTCGATATCTCAATAATAAAAAAAGTTATAGCCTATTTTCGACGAGAAATTTTGCTCGAAATTCGTCCTTTAATTTCAAAAGCGTGCCTATTTTTTAAAAATCAATATTTTTTCAAATCCCTATGTACTTCTCTTCAAAATATCATATTATTAACGAAAACACTCGGTATTCTTTTTCAGATCGACTTTGAAGAGAGTTCTGCTGCGTGCCGCGAACCACTGCAGAGGCAACAGTACCTGACGCGGGAGCTTCCTCAGCGTCACCATGGGGCGTGAAAAATTTGAAATTTTTTTTTATGTATCTTCAATAAACAACGAACAAAACAAAAAATTTTTTTCCAAATATTTCTTTTTTTTCCCACAAAAAAAAAATTCTTGAAAAATGGCAAAAAATAAGGGGTCACAGTGGTGTTGTCCCTTAATTTCTAACCCACTGCTATTTTCCAACAATTGCTCCAGTTTATTTATTATTTCTTGGTTTAGTTGTTCCTCAACTTTTGTGCATACGCAAATATGTCTAAAATTTGCAAATTCCTCCTTCCATCTACATTTGACGTTTACATACCCTTTTTCCCCGTCGTTCCCGACGTTTCTTTTAACTCTCCATTATTCGTCTTGTTCTCCGAATATTTTTTCACGTGTATACCTATTTTCCTATGGCTATATTCCTTGCAGTAGGTTGGCGCAACTATTTTCCTCCAATTGTATTGAATTTCTTGTTCAATTTTGGTTTTTATGTCTCTTTTTATATTTTTGTCGAGCCACCTTACACTTTCATTTCGTACGGCTTGGCAGATTGCCCCCTCGCCAACGCTTTTTATTGCTCCTATTATTAATTTCCCCCATTTTTATGGGCAACCATTTATAAGTGCTCTCACTGCTTAGACTTGTTCTTGGCCACCTATCATCCCTCATCTTCATCCAAATCTTCTTTCATATTTTATTTTTCTTTTATATCCCCATTTATGCACATGTATGTTATATGCTATTATCAAACTATTAATTTAATTAATACTGAATCAATTTGAACAATAAAAATCACTCATAATAGGTGAATAATTTTTATTCTGGAAATTAATAGTTGAAATAAACTCAAGTAAGGTGCAATATACATATTCATATACGTTTGACCCATCTTAAAATGACTTCGTAGACCATAAATGTCATTTATCTGTTATACGTAACAGCAGTCGAATAATCTCAACGCCGTTTAAAACGATCGCCAATAAAATATCGTCCTGACATAACATTGTTCTAAAATGCCAATAACGCGCACGTAACAATACGATAGAGTGATACATG
>OZ023316.1:58213085-58221662 GCA_964007375.1 Ophion obscuratus | reverse complement strand
AAGATCCTGGTAATTAGGTGGTAATTAATTGAATAATTAATGACAAGAGTAAGGGGTATCTTCTTAGGGTGAGAGAACGAAGGAGATGAACGAATACGAGTGCCAGAGTTGTATATATATGTATATAGCGACTTGGAATGGATAGCAAAGGAGTATAAGTATCGAATATCAATTCCGCGTCTGGAGCACCTTGCTCGTCGTGTAATGTTCTTCGCACTTGTGTGATTAGGTCCCTCCCTGTCTCTCTTCCCCTTTCTGTTTCCCTCTCAACCTCGCTCTGTCCCTCTTCCTACCTCTCTCCCTCTCTCTCTCGCGCTCTCTCTTTCTCGGTTTCTATATCTCTCTAAGGTTGTGATCCTCTTTCTCTGTCATGGACCACAGCATCAAGCTTCTCCGAAGACAAGCCATCTACTCGACGATATTGCAGCCAATGAGTATACCCCCTTTCCATTACCACGCTCCGTCTTCCTCTCTTCTGGATTTTCATTCGTACGGCCCGGCACATCGAGTCGAAGAGCTGTTGAGCAACGAGCATGAAGAGAGTGCGAGAGAAAGAGAGATGGATGGAGCAGGGGAGAAAGTCAATTTCAATCCATCGAACGTATCGAACGAATTAATTCATTGCTCGTACCGCAATCACGGGCGAGCTTTTATGCGTGACGTGAAGAATGATGACAGCTTGAGGAGTGCCTCGTTATGCACGTCAAAGTCACTCTTGATCTGTAGAATCACTGTACAATCTTCAAGTATACTTAATTGAGTCACGAGTGTTGGGTCACGCGTTGATTTAACGCGTACGACGTAATGGTCAGCTCGCAGCTGACGTGGACGAAATACCAATCACCTTGTTTCCAATCGCCGGTAATGAAGTGCGCCATGAATCGGCGGACAGAGAGATCAATGAGAATTGCAATGATACTGCGAATTGGTGGGTCTGGTTCGATGGGTTTTCGAATTGGATGAATATTTAGTTTTTTACTTGAGGCGATGATCTTTCTGGGAAATCAAGACCTCAAAATGGCATTGAGGCATACATAGATATGAACAGACCTGCTGCAAGATTAACATCAGACTGCCATGCTATCAAAGAATCTCAGATATCACAACACTTGGTACGTGACAAAAATCAGTTAGCTGTTCCAACAAAGAGTTTGTTTGTTTGTTTGTTTGTTTGTTTATTCATGAAGCACTTGAGATGCTTCATGAAGTTTGTTTGTTCATGAAGCACTTGAGATGCTTCAGCTGTGCCAGCAAGAAATCTCGAATTCCACAAATGGTGGTACAGTTGTGGAAAAGTACATCAGTTGGTCCTGCCATCAAAATATCCCAGATATCACTATACCTGCTACACGAAGAAGATCGCTGCCATCAAAAAGGCCCTAAAATCACTTGCACTGATTTACATCAAAACATCTTACATCAAAAACAGCGTACATCAAAAACATGAATTAGCATTCTCGAAATCGCAAGCTCCACGAAAGTTGGTACAGCACCAACATCAGTTAGCTGTACATCAAGGAGTCCCTAGCATCACTTGAGCAGATGAGAGATTGACGTTAGTTTGACGTGCCATTAAACAATCCTAAACGCCACTAGATCTCGCACAATACCAACACCACTTCGCCATACCACAAATATCACTCAACCTGGTACCAAACCTATAACAATTGGCCATGCCAACGCAGGATCCCAGGTGTCACTATATCTGGTTCATCATGACCGTCGGTTACATTACACTACACGAACATAAGGTATGCCACTAAAGAGTCCCTAAAATCACTTGCGCTGGTATACCAACGAAATCAGCTGTGCCATCAAGAAATCTCAAATTCCACCAGACTCGGTACAGCACCACCATCAGTTGGCTATGCATCAAGAATTCCCTAAAAGCACTTTGGCTGATAGACTACTGATGCTAGTGTGATGTGTCATGAAGGAATCCCAAATATCACTGTATCTGGCACAATAACAACATGAATTAGCCATGCCACCAAAGAATCCCAATCATCAAGACCCAATAAGTATCAGTACGAGAGATTTCGGCAACTTTTGAGCTATTTTATCATCCCCTCAAAGGAACACGTCAAGCTAACGGGGCAGCTTGCACAACCGAAAATGTCCGACATCTACCGCTACCGCTTGGGGTTCCCTCAGGCAGTTCTTTGCCTCCCGACGGCAGGCGACCTCAACGTGTCGGTAGATGCTAGGCCGGCCAATCCCGCGTATTTCGCGATTAGGTCGATGAAAAATGTCACTTGGTATGGCACCACCATCAGTTGGCTATGCATCAAGGAGTCCCTAAAATCACTTTAGCTGATAGACTACTGATGCTAGTTTGATGTTTAATCAAGGAATCCTAAATATCACTCTATCTGGCACAATACCAATATGAATTAGCCATGCCACCAAAGAATCCCAAACATCAAGACCCAATAAGTATCGGTACGCGAGATTTTGGTAACTTTTGAGCTATGCAATCATCCCCTCAAAGGAACACGTCAAGCTAACGGGGCAGCTTGCACAACCGAAAATGTCGAACATCTTCCGCTACCGCTTGGGGTTCCCTCAGGCAGTTCTTTGCCTCCCGACGGCAGGTGACTTCAACGTGTCGGTAGATGCTAGGCCGGCAAATCCCGCGTATTTCACAACTAAGTAGTCACATTGGTGGTCACCACCTGATGCACCACCATCAGTTGGCTATGCATCAAGGAGTCCCTAAAATCACTTTAGCTGATAGACTACTGATGCTAGTTTGATGTTTAATCAAGGAATCCTAAATATCACTCTATCTGGCACAATACCAATATGAATTAGCCATGCCACCAAAGAATCCCAAACATCAAGACCCAATAAGTATCGGTACGCGAGATTTTGGTAACTTTTGAGCTATGCAATCATACCCTCAAAGGAACACGTCAAGCTAACGGGGCAGCTTGCACAACCGAAAATGTCGAACATCTTCCGCTACCGCTTGGGGTTCCCTCAGGCAGTTCTTTGCCTCCCGACGGCAGGTGACTTCAACGTGTCGGTAGATGCTAGGCCGGCAAATCCCGCGTATTTCACAACTAAGTAGTCACATTGGTGGTCACCAACTGATGCACCACCATCAGTTGGCTATGCATCAAGGAGTCCCTAAAATCACTTTAGCTGATAGACTACTGATGCTAGTTTGATGTGTAATCAAAGAATCCTAAATACCACAGCATCTGGCACAATACCAACATGAATTAGCCATGCCACCAAAGAATCCTAATCATCAAGACCCAATAAGTATCGGTACGCGAGATTTCGGTAACTTTTGAGCTATGCAATCATCCCCTCAAAGGAACACGTCAAGCTAACGGGGCAGCTTGCACAACCAAAAATGTTGGACATCTTCCGCTACCGCTTGGGGTTCCCTCAGGCAGTTCTTTGCCTCCCGACGGCAGGTGACCTTAACGTGTCGGTAGATGCTAGGCCGGCAAATCCCGCGTATTTCACAACTAAGTAGTCACATTGGTAGTCACCAACTGATGCACCACCATCAGTTGGCTATGCATCAAGGAGTCCCTAAAATCACTTTAGCTGATAGACTACTGATGCTAGTTTGATGTTTAATCAAGGAATCCTAAATACCACTGTATCTGGCACAATACCAACATGAATTAGCCATGCCACCAAAGAATCCCAATCATCAAGACCCAATAAGTATCGGTACGCGAGATTTCGGTAACTTTTGAGCTATGCAATCATCCCCTCAAAGGAACACGTCAAGCTAACGAGGCAGCTTGCACAACCAAAAATGTCGGACATCTTCCGCTACCGCTTGGGGTTCCCTCAGGCAGTTCTTTGCCTCCCGACGGCAGGTGACCTCAACGTGTCGGTAGATGCTAGGCCGGCCAATCCCGCGTATTTCGCGACTAGGTGGATGAATAATGTGATCATTGAGATTTATGATCGATCCGGTAGTGATCGATGGTGAAGCCCGAGAATCCTCGTTGCGGTTGGGGCCACGTGGAGGCCTGTCGGGTATGGGGCAGAGGGGGAGCTGCGGTCTCTCGTCAGCGATGCTTTCTTTCGTGCTGCTTGAAGGGCGGTCTGCTCTCGTTTAACATCGCTGAACACGTATGTTTTATCACCGGGGAAGTTGAAGGAGCTCACAGGATTGGAGGAAGAGGCCGCTCTGCAGTGCGCTCTCTTTTGCCTCGAGCGCATTGCCGGGGTTGGCAGGCCAGCTGTTGGACACACGGCCCTATCTCGGAACATATTTATATTCCTGATCTTGACCAAGGCACCGCGCGCGCGCACGCTGGACCTATATATGTATACCCTCATCCTTTTCTTGTTTTGCAGCGACTCGTTTTTCTAACCATCACGTGAACGGACAAACGGGAGAGGGAGAGAATGAGAGAGGGAGAGAGGGAGAGAGGGAGAGAGAGAGAGAGAGAGAGAGAGAAAGAGAGAGAGAGAGAGAGAGAGAGAGAAAGAGAGAGAGAGAGAGAGAGAGACGGGGAAGGGAGAAAGCGAGTGAGAGAGAGAAATGCCAACTATAGGTCCATAGGAGCAACTTTAGTACGCATTATCTAAGCCTAACCGAGCAGGCTGTCCGACAGCAAGGGTGAACAAACCGCGGCAGGCTTTGCCGCCTCGGATAACGTCGCAGCAGCGACGATAAATATAAATTCGATTTACCGCTATATTATCTCCGATACAGCACTCGTAAACTTGCGTCTAACGAGATGAAGCCTGGACGAATCTCGTCCCGGGGCGCGGAGATTCCTTAAACGGTGAGAAAGCGGAGTCTCTTTCTCGTGCGCGAGCCCTATACTTTAAGGGGTCTTCTCACTTTAAACGCTAAAAAGGCTATTTTCACGTTTTTTTGGATAGGTTTATATTATAGATATTGATATAAAAGTTGTTATACTTAATAAATGCACTTTCGACATACATTTAAAATAAAAAATGTATGTATTTATGTAACCCGAACAAACTTTAAACGCATTTTTCGAAGGCTCGTTGATAAAATCTTCGAAACTACTGAACCGATCCTTATGAAATTTTAACCACATATTCTTTACAACTATAGCTATAGCGCATATAAAGTATTTTTTTCAATTTTGATATTCATTATTTTTTTCGCCAAAAACGATGAAAACGACACGTTTTTTAATTTTTTTTTGTGCAAGTCTACACTGAGAAAAAAGAATCGTTGAATGTGCAAAATGCATTTTGTTGTCTCGAAATTTTGATTTCAGACATGCTAAATAAGCAGATGGTTTAAATGTATCTTTGGTTACTGCCAAAATATACTGTTTTATTATGCCAATCAAAAATCCAGTTGAACGTATTTGAAGATACAATTTTGTTAAACCAACTGAATTTTGGATGGATGAACGAATTTTTTTTTCAGTGTATATACTACAGAGTTTTATAACTCGGAAGCCATCTCTCTCTCTCTCTCTCTCTCTCTCTCTCTCTCTCTCTCTATTGGAGTATAGTTGTCTCTTTTTGACCCTTGCATCCAATAAGACGACGTTGCGTGAGGGACTTTCGGTGCGAGCTACCGGAGAACTGCATCGGGAGGTCTCGACGAGGCCACCGATCGACGCACGAAAGATTCAGAATTATATATATATATATATATATATATATATATATATATATATATATATATATGTTTGCGTACTACACGAACCGTCGAGAAAGACGTTGAAGCCCACTAATGATGATCGATGATCTTCTCACTGCGGGAATACAACTGAGTGCGCACGCGCATACAATCCATAAAGTCCGGGAGCAAACTGCACAGTGCATACAGGGTGGCTGGAAAAGTGACATTCGAAAGGAAAATCTAGATGCCTCGTCTCCATGCCCATGAAAATCAGCCTCACGTATGTTCACCGATCTTTTTTAATTTTCAAGAAAAATGCATTTTTATTTTTCTCCCTGGTGTGTGTACGTTCCTCGTGATATTTTTATTCGTCTTACCGCTATGGAGTGCACTGTTAAGCGACAAATAAATGATCAACTGAAGGGTAATGTGGATGTTTTAGATGTTGATGGAAATGTAGTTTTGGGCCGGCCACTGACTAAAGTTCGGATTATTAAAAAAATTGGTAAACTTTTAATAACTCCTAACTGCTTTAACTGGTTTAATTTAAATAGCTCCTAACTGGTTTAATTTTTATAATAATTCAAAATGATAATTCTAAATAACTCCTAACTGCTTTGAAGACCTTCTAAGAGGAAACAAAATTATATATAGTTTAAAAACTATATATAATTTTGTTTATATATAGTTTTAAGAAATTTAAGAAAAAGCATTTAAAATTTTTTTTTTAATTAAAAAAAATTACGAATTAAAAAAAATTATAATTAAAAAAAAAATTACAAATTAAAAAAATGCACATTTGTTAAAACAAATGTGCATTTTTTTAATTTGTAATTTTTTTTAATTTGCAATTTGTTTTAATTCTAATTTTTTTTAATTTGTAATTTTTTTAATTAGCAATTTTTTTTAATTCTAATTTTTTTCCAATTCGTAATTTTTTTTACTTAAAAAAAATGTTTAAAAATGCTTTTTCTTCGAAAAGTACAAAAATATCGTGCAGCATACGTAGGTGTGGTTTGGATAGATATCGATCCGAGGGGTCTAGATTTTCCTTTTGAACGTCACTTTTCGGGCCACCTTGTACATTGCGAATCGCTGAGACACGTCTCTGTTTTGATATGTTCGTCTTTCGCACGATCTTGCGCAAAATATCACATGTGAAAAATGATACGAAGAAAAGTAGGGAATTTGAACTATCGTTCTAGTACCGATCGCTTCTCGTGATACTTCATCTACCGCAACTTTTGCGCGCGATTTGTGAGAAAACGTATGCGGGGTAGAGCGCACTCGCAAAGTGCATATTGCTGTGAGGCATTTGACGTTTTACAAGCTCGCGAGGAGAACGCGAGTCGGAGAGACTCGAGTTTTAGTCGCCACCTTCAATCGATTCAGAGGATTCCTACAAATTGTCATGCTTCGATGATTGACGATAAGAATGGAGGACGAGGTAAAGTAAGGAAGGAAAGAGATCGATTGTATGAAGCGAGCAATTACTTCGGAATGTTAAGGGGTCTTCTCACTTTAGACGCTAAAAAAGCTATTTTCATGAATTTTTTCGATAGGTTTATATTATAGATATTGATAAAAAAGTTGTTACAATTAACAAATACACTTTCGAAATACATCAAAAGAATTTTTTTTATTTATTCAAGTCACTATTTATAGGCGAAAATGGTAGTTAACAAAATGTCGTAAAAAATTGTACATCGGCGCTGTTGATGAAATCTCGTAGATGGATCATCCGAAACAAAAAAATCAAACGGTTTTCGATACATGCAAAAATAACAAAATGGCGGACATTTTAAAACAAAAAAACAAAAAAACAAAAAAAAACAAAAAAAAAACAAAAAAAAACAAAAAAAGTGTTTTTCACCGTTTTTGGCGAAAAAGGAATTATCAACATTTTTTCAAAATCGTTGATATGCGTTATAGATATAGTTGTAAAGAATATGTGGTGAAAATTTCATAAGGATCGGTTGAGTAATTTCGAAGATTTTATCAACAAGCCGTCGAAAAACGTCGTTTCGAGAAAAACGCGTTTAAAGTTTGTTTGAGTTACATAAGTAGATAACAATTTTTTTATGTAGTTCGAAAGTGTATTTTTTAAGTGTAACAACTTTTATATCAATATTTATAATATAAACCTATCAAAAAAAATTCACGAACATCGCCGTTTGTTGCGTCCAAAGTGAGAAGACCCCTTAATGGGTCTGCTTAAAGCCCAAAAAACAGGTCGATTTTCCATATTTTTTCACAATGAGAGTATTGGCGTGACGAGGTCGGGAATTTACACGCAATGGATCAATAGTTTTGCCAAGTTTGAGTTTTTTTTTCAAATAAAAAATGTTCCGAAATATTTTTAAAAATTGAAAAAAAACGTACTTTTCGTACAGTCGAACCTCGATACAAAGAAAAGAAGTTCGTTATATCGACATCATGTTCTTTAAAATGTTATATATATATATATATATAAGGTTATTTTTGAAAGAAAGAAAGGTTTAAATTAGAGCACTTTCCACAAGCAATTAGCAATTAGAGCACAATGTATATTATTATGTTGTTATGTTGAAGGGAATGGACAAATCGTCGTTATATCGAGGATTTCATTATATCGAAGTTCGACTGTACAACAATGAAACTTTCGTATGACCGGATACTTTTGAAAATTTCGCAAATTAAAAAATGGCAAGCTGTAGAAAAAGAATTTCGACTTTCGACAAAAAGAAAAATAATGTCATCATTTGCTCGATGCGTTCTCCGACAAACCGCACGAGAGGCAAAAGAGGGGAGTGGGATTTCATCGAGCGATTCTTTGCCCCATGATGTACAAGCTACAACCAAACGGTGAGAGCAACGAGTAGAAAACGCACGTGAATGACAGACGAGCAGGGCGGACAGAGAGAGAGAGAGAGAGAGAAAGAAAGAGGAGAGATACATCTTGTTCGAGACGAGATGAAGAGAGAAATTCTTCACTCTGTTGAGGTGGC
>OZ023316.1:58205585-58208085 GCA_964007375.1 Ophion obscuratus | reverse complement strand
ATTTTACCGCGGAACGTCGATAGCTTTCCATACGAAATGTCAGTTGAGGGGGACGTCACGCTGCAAGAACTTGCCCAGTAGCTTTCCCCCTTTCTCACTTTCGCCAAGCAAAATGAGGCCAATAAAATTTTTTGTTTTTTTTTATAATGCTTGAAAGTACTAGGAAATATGTTGGCAACATTTTTATTATTTTCTTATTATTCACTATTCTTATTATTTTGTGAAATATAATGAAGATTAAGAACCGTCATATCGCCCGTGACTAGATACTTTAATGTAAGTATCAATATTCTAGAAAAAACATAACTTTATATCAAGAAAAACGGAACGAAAACTGTGAACGCGTTTTTCTCGAAACTACTTTTTTCGACCTCGTCCCAGCGAATACTCAAAAACTTATCAACCGATTTTCAAGTTTTTTTGTTCATATTTTTGCAATCGCACTCAGGTTGTACGTAACCGTTTTTTTTGTAATTTTGATAATTTAAAGACTGCTTAAATAAAAAAAAGCTTTTAAAAGAGAAAAAAAATTACAGGCTGTGGGCATTTTGTAAAAAAAGACCGCTTCACATACCGATAGCTACTAGTGTATAGATATCGATAAATTGTTGACTTTTTATTCACAGATAACCTTTCGTAAAGATATCGATGGGACAATGAAGAGAATTTTTTTGGTTTCGTCGTCAAATAAAGGCATATCTCTTGGTTAATTTGAAAGATTTTTTCATAAAAAATAGTATAAAACTAGATGAATATATATTTAATAAAATGAGTATAAACCCGATCCTTTGATAATTAGTTATGTGTATGAAAAAAAAATCACAATTATTGACCACAAAGCACCCGTTACGTAACGGAATAGACCCTCCCTCTATTCCGTTACGTAACGGGTGCGTTACGGTCCTGGTATGGGGGGGGGGGGGGTGTAAGAAATTACGGAATTCGACGCAACGTAATTTGTGTACGTATACGTACGTAAGGTATACGTTGTAACTCACAAGGAACATCACTCAAGTGGCCGCCTTCAATTTCGTTGAAACTCATATATGTGAGATTGGAAACTATTGAACATATATTTTTTTATCGCCAGAAAAACAGGTTTTAGGGCGGAAAGCACCCTTCAAAGAAAGGCATGTCACCCCTGAATTTTTTTTTTTTTTCGATACTACTATAGTGTATGAGGTGAGGCGAATGAGTGTAAAAGTATCAACTGTGGCCGAAGCACGCGTCTCGAGTGAGAAAACAGCATCGATTTGTTGACAAAGCGATGAAATTTTTGGTAAACTTCAACATCGTTTCAGTTTATTTGAGTTGCTGATATTGATTAGAGACAGGTAGGTCAACACAATGAAAGTACTAGTTATTAATATAATAAAAACGGTTTGTCAGAAATTTTCAAGATTATTGCGCAATTTTTTGTCAATTTGTTACCCGTCTAATGAGGCAAGATGAATACGAACTATCGCAAACCTGGAATATTTTACGACGCACCACTACTCCCATGGAAATTTATATACGTAAAAATATACTGCAAATTAATTTGATTAATAGTTGTAATATATGTGAAATGTATGCCATATATTGAAAATTTATGTTGCACATATGTGCCAAATGCTAATTTTCGTAACGTTCGTATCATATATCAATTATATATGTAGCATTTACCCTGCATATATACCACATATATTTAGCATATATGTTGCATACACACTGCATACTGATATGCGTAGCATATCTGTATATAGTGTTTATATGTAATAGTGTACTTTAACTGTAAGTTAAGTTTTTTTTAAGTTTTATTAAGTTTAACTGTAATAGCGTTTACACACAGCATATATTTCTTGTCAGGAATATGTATCAAAAATGTATGCGTCATATATGACGCATACATTTTTTATGTATTTTTCTGACAAAAAATCGATTGAAAATATATGCGTCGTATAAACCTCATATATGCATCATATATGCGTCATATATTTGGTGCATATATACTGAATATATACGTATTATTATTTTTTTCGTCACTATATATGCGACCGATATATATATATATATATATATATATATATATATATATATATATATATATATATATATATATATTAGGGTGCGCGGAAAAAAATCGATACTTTTTTTTCTGTTGCATCCACCAAAAAAAGGTGAATTACGGTAAAAAATGAAGGATGCTCGAAGGAGAGCTCAAAAAAAAATTATTTCGAATGGCGCATTGCATTTGAATATTTTCCATAAGAATAACCCAGGAAAATATGGGGATGTCTGAAGGTGGTAGTGCAACTCGTCAGGAAAAAATCGCACAAAGATGTCATTAACGTATTCTCATGGAGAATTGAATTTCCAACAAAAAAGTTTTTACGAAAAATTAGCTCAGAACAACCGTTCAAGTGGAATCGTTGTCTGAAATTGAATTGATAAAAAAAAAATAATTCAGAAGGCTGTAAAACTCGAATTTTTCGCTTTACGAAAAAACTTTTTGGGTTTT
>OZ023316.1:58160585-58200585 GCA_964007375.1 Ophion obscuratus | reverse complement strand
CCCCGTCGCTTTCCTTGATATCGCACGTTAGTGCCTTTTATACGTGCAGACGTGTGCCTTCGAAGTATTATATAAAACCTTCCCGAAGGGACCGAGGGAACACGGGATGGGGAGGGGAAGGGCGAAAAAACTTGCACGACAGTAATTAGCGCGTAGTTCGTAAATGGACCGGTTTCCACATGGAGTTGTCTTTGCCCATATCCCTATATATATATATATATATATATATATGCACCTACAGCTATGCATGTACCTATGCATGTATATACAGCCGATGTAAAACAATCCTCTTTTAATTAAGCATCGCCAGTTCTTGTCATCTATCGGGAACATTTTTCTGCGCGCCCGTGTGCGCGGGAGCGCTAATTAAGAGCGATAGATTTCTTACCGTACGTGTAGCACTGCCTAGACGGATTGGGCATCCATAAATATTGCAGCTCGATAAAATCCTATAAATACAAGATACATATGTAGCCGACAATATTATGCGGGATTCCCCGTTCATGTATTACGATCGTCTTCATCGGGGATATTGCTTTAATTTGACAGATCGAGCATATTTAGATTTTGTTTATTAATATATTTAATTAATTCCAATATTGTATATTTATCTATATATAAATATATAAATATTAAGTATGTTGAAATATTAATAAACAGCATCTAAATATATTTGGTCTGTTGAGTCATATATATAAATATATATATATATATATATATATATATATGACTCAACAAACCAAATATATTTGGATGCTGTTTATTAATATATTTAATTCATTCTAATATTTATATATTTTTATATAGATAAATATATAATATTAGAATGAATTAAATATATTAATAAACAAAATCGAAATATACTCGATCTGTCAAATTAAAGCAATATCCCCGCAAATTAAAGCCATATATATATATATATATATATATATATATATATATATATATGAAAGTGGTGCGGAAAAAGTCATTTTTTTTCTTCATTGTCAAAATGAAAAATGTTAATACGTGGTGGAAAAAATAGCTGAATATTGGCAATGTAGGCGAAATTTAAAAGGTGACTCGACCCATCCTCAAGTACTTTCCCAATTTTCTCCTAATCATGATTATTCACGTGCTCATTAAAAAGCATAGTTGGAAAGAGTATTGGAAAATATTGAGTGATGTTTTTAACTGAGCTTTCCGATCCAATAGAAAAATAAAAGTCAGATAATTTTTCTGTAGAAAATCATATTTTGTGACCCATCAATACATTGTGTACATATTTTTTTAAATTCTGGACGTGGAGACCCACAATTTTAGGTGACAAAAGGAAAATACGGAAAAATGGCATGTACCACCCTTTTAAATTGTTCTATACGGCTCACTTTTAGTCAAAATTATATTTTATCATGTACTAATATTTTTTTTCATGGTCTAGACGAAAAAAAAAGTTAAATTTTTTGCTTTACCTTAAAATATACATAGATATACATATGTAGAAATTTTTAAAATGATATAGAGATTTATTTTGTCACTATAAATATAAGTAATGTTCATTATCACCCCCACCATCATCATAATCATCATAATCACTATTTACTTTATTTATGCTAATTATTGTGTTGATATCATTAATTTTATTCATGAATGTTTGACACTAACAATATAACTACCATTTGTTACCACTACCATCATTATTACTATCATAATCTTCATTGATATAATTATGACGATTGTTATTAAATAACAACAGCAATGGCAGTCCTTCACGGACCGGAAGAAGGACAGAAATGTCTCGCATCGTGAATTCTAGTGCTAGGCATAAATACCCAGCGGATACGTATAAATCCGCTGGATGCACGAGAGAATGAGATTACACGGGGTGGATAAAGGATACCTCTCTTCTCCGGAAGTTCTAGGAGCGCAAGGGCGGCGTGTATATTGAGTGATTTTTCGCAGAGCAAAGAATGCACGCGATGGAAAGATGAGGATTGGTTGAACGAGAGCGAGAAAGCTTTTGAATCGGCGGGGTGGGCAGGAGGGGGCAAACGACGCGAAGGCAATTGCAATGCCAGACTGGAAGGTAGCGAGAGTAAGAAGAGAGAGAGAGAGAGAGAGAGAGAGAGAGAGAGAGAGAGAAGAGAACGAGGGTTATAGCCTCCGCATGTCTCTTATAGTATGCACGACGGGCCACCCAGCTGGTGCAGGGAACTTGTCCTACAATATCTTCCGTCACGGCGGTCTCCTTTATGAAATCACCTTCGATCGCCGAGACAAACACCATATAACGGCGACGACAACGACGACGAGGAGAGTACGAGCTCTCGCACGAGCACAATCGCAGTTGCAATGCACAGTGGATGCAACGCTCTTCATAATGTTTAGTCTCTCTCTCTCTCTCTAGATATACACATGGGGAAATGTTATTTTGAAGACATTAGACTTGGAGCATAGCCCTCATAGTAGCCCATCTTCTCCATACTCAATATAACGTAAGCCTCAATGTCTTCAAAATCCGCTTTGGATAGATGCAAGCATATTGATGTTGAGTTCATTCCAAGGATCGTTCTGTCTTGAAAACCAATGATTCGTTTGGTAAAAGTTGAAGGACCGTCCTCAGAACAGCCAGATGCGCTGATAGCCAATATGGCATAGATGTGACGAGTTCAAAAAACCCTTTCCCCACATACGTGGATATATATGCAGAGATATTAGCATATGGATAGAGAACGGTTCGTCTTTTGACGTCGGGTCCAGCAATGCAGCCTGGATCGTTCCCTCAGAGAGGATCGGTACGTACACACACTATGCAGGCACGCCAATCTCAATCCTCAAGCCGACACGAACTCATTCCTCGCATCTTTTTTCTTCGGCGCATACTTCGATGCAAACGTGTTTGCCGCGCACGGTGCCACGTGTAAAAATCCAAGTACACGACAGCAGACTCCGACCCAGTGAAGCTAGACGATCAGCGTTTTTGAGGAATGTCGAGTTGCAACGCGTGTGGTACTTTTCCGCAGGATGGTAATGTCAATATTGCTAAAAGGGATGACAGTGGGTTCATCAAGGCGAACTGCCATTGGTAAAAAACGCATTTGTGGGGTGACTCAAAAGTTTGGAGTAGCTCTCGGGTGTGATGTTTAGAAATCGTCGAATGGGGTGACATACGAAGCTACTGAATCCACAGTGGCATAGGTGCTTTCACTTGTCGTACGTTCTGCAGAGAGGTGACGCCAGTAATGTTGAAAGAGATGACAGCGGGATCATCAAGGCATACTGCCATTGGTAAAAAACGCATTCGTGGGGTGACTCAGAAGTTTCGAGTAGCTCTCGGGTGTGATGTCTAGAAATCGTCAATTGGGGTGACAGACGAAGCTGCTGAATCCACAGTGGCATAGGTGCTTCCACTTGTCGTACGTTCTGCAGAGAGGTGACGTCAGTATTGCTGAAAGAGATGACAGGGAGATCATCAAGGCATACTGCTATTGGTAAAAAACACATTCGTGGGGTGACTCAGAAGTTTAGAGTAGCTCTCGAGTGTGATGTCTAGAAATCGTCAATTAGGGTGACAGACGAAGCTGCTGAATCCACAGTGGCATAGGTGCTTCCACTTGTCGTACGTTCTACAGAGAGGTGACGTCAGTAATGCTGAAAGAGATGACAGCGGGGTCATCAAGGCACACTGCCATTGGTAAAAAACGCATTCGTGGGGTGACTCAGAAGTTTGGAGTAGCTCTCGGGTGTGATGTCTAGAAATCGTCAAATGTGGCGACAGACGAAGCTGCTGAATCCACAGTGGCATAGGTGCTTTCACCTGTCGTACGTTCTGCAGAGAGGTGACGTCAGTAACGCTGAAAGAGATGACAGCGGGGTCATCAACGCACACTGCCATTGGTAAAAAATGCTTTCGTGGGGTGACTCAGAAGTTTAGAGTAGCTCTCGGGTGTGATGTCTAGAAATCGTCAATTGGGGTGGAAGACGAAGCTGCTGAATCCACAGTGGCATAGGTGCTTCGACTTGTTGTACGTTCTGCAGAGAGGTGACGTCAGTAATGCTGGAAGAGATGACAACGGGGTCATCAAGGCACAATGCCATTGGTAAAAAACGCATTCATGGGGTGACTCAGAAGCTTGGAGTAGCTCTCGGGTATGATGTCTAGAAATGGTCAAATGGGGTGATATACGAAGCTGCTAAATCCACCATATGTGTCATATCCACATATGCCACCATCCAGTGGCATATGTGCTTACAGTTGTCGTACGTTCTGCAGAGGGGTGACGTCAATAATGCTGAAAGAGATGACAGCGGGGTCATCAAGGCAATCTGCCATTGGTAAAAAAACGCATTGGTGGGGTGACTCAGAAGTTTGGAGTATCTCTCGAGTGTGATATCTAGGAATCGCCAAATGGGGTGATAGGCGAAGCTGCTGAATCCACAGTGGCATAGGTGCTTCCAGTTGTCGTACGTTCTGCAGAGAGGTGACGTCAATAATGCTGAAAATTGGTGGTGTCTAGGAACCACCAATTGAGGATACGAATGACGGCACTGAATCGCCATACCTAGATATTGGATGCCGCGACCATTTTTGGAGCAGGCCCGGAAGTATCCCGATTACTATGGATTGTTCACCTCTTCCTTCGGTTCCCCAAACTGGAAGAGCGTTCAAACGGCATTGCGAATAGTTCGCCAGGTCTGGTGAATGTTTCATCGGTGTGTCAAGATTGAAAGAGCGAAAGGAAGTAACGAGACGGGGGCGTCGGCGTGACGGAAGGATATGAGTGATGAAGGGGTTGATGGGCAAGAAGACGCTGACTAGAGACGCCTCGTTGGTAGTTGTGGTTAACAGTGACGCGGTTGTTATATGCCGAGAGTGAATGGGTACACCCTCTCGTGGCAAGCAGTAAGGATCAACGCTTACACATACACAGCACGCGCAGTTGTTGCAGATCCTTTGAGGTTGCGTGCCCGATAATTTCTCGAACAAACAACGCGCAATCGTTAACGTCACCGGGTCTCGTTTTATGCGTTACGACTCTATGAGATAAGTCCCCCCTTCCTCTCGTTTTTCTCTCGCCCCGTGAGTACGTGTGTGTCGAACACGCAAAGTCGGACCTCGAGTTGCGCAATGCCAGTACAGAGTGTCTGGATGTACATTGCTCGCTGACAGTCAGAAGGGCGCAACTGACGTAAACGAAACGCGTGTAAATGGAGCCTCTCACGTCCTTTGCTTACTGTAAGTATCAGCATCGGACATGTGTGCATTTGTAGGTTGTTCTCGGTCGAGAGGTAACCAAGAGGAAGCCATAAACGTCCGGGACTTCGATTTAGGACTGGACGCCGGCTAATTCCGCGCGTGGGCATTTAAAAGCGAGAGAGTTTGCGGTCAGGCATCTCCCATTGTTGAACGATCTTTCTCTCTCGGTCTCTCCCGTCTCTTGATGTTACTACCATAATTTGTTATTGATATTATTGTGATCCTGCTATCCGTTTGATTTTTTATATGCTGGTTTTACTATTGTTTCGCTTTGTTTGGGCTATTACTATTTTAGGGTTCGTTTAGATTATTATTATCATTTTAATGTTACTTTGATGTGATTATCGTTATTCACTGATATAAAGGCTTTTGTTGCCATTGTTATTCGGTCCCTTCTGGCAATCGCCTTAGGATGTTATCAGGGCATAATAAATCGAGCTACATCTTTGTCTCTGCCTATTTCTTCTTCTCCTTACATCCAAGTTTCTCCTTCGAATGATCCGAATACCCGTAGAAACTCCTTCAGGAGGAAGTTCCAGTCAGAGTTATTCGCTCGTGCGTCATTCCACCGGGCTTAACATACGAGCTCGATGTACAATGGTGTCGCGAGGTGTCAACTGGATGAAGAATAGAAACGTTGAATGGCGAGTGAAATTTTCGTGGGACGTGTGTAATTCGTGATTTCGCGGTTAACGAAGCTCATTGTTTAACAGTCCTCCGTCATCCTAACGTGAAGCATGTAATGTCGATGACACTAGACCTGTGCACTGGAATCTCCTGAGAGGCAAACGGCTCCAGGCATCATTCCGGGGATAAATAATGACTTTGAACGTGCAAGTCGAAAAACAACGGAGATCGCAGATCTGGGAAGATGTTGGGAGCATGTTCATGATGGGGTTGTATGCAGGCGTGGCAGGTATATAGGACCTCATGACGGTCACTCTCCGCACTTGACATGTCTATCGTGAACAGAAGCGTGGACAAGCAATCTTGAGGTTTTTATTGGATGTCGGTTGAGCCAAGAAATGAATTGGCTATTTTATCATTGATAGGGATGGCTTATTAGGATGGCCTATCAGCTGCAATGACGTATCTATGATAATGAAGTATTGGAAACAGGGGAGCTATCTATGATAAAGTCCTACCAATGACACATGCTATCAACGATAGTTACCTGTCAATGACATGCGGTATTGATGGAAGTAGCCTATCAATGACATAGAATACCAATGACAGTAACTTATCAATGACAGAGTATCAATGATAGTTACTCATCAATGACATATGGTATTGATCATAGTTACCTTTTAATGACATAGGGTATCAATGATAGTTATCTGCCAATGAAAGCGACCTGTAAATGACATAATGGGATACCCATCACTGTACCCATACTGATACCCATACTGTAGGGCCTAATTACTTACCCATCACGTACTAACTGCCTGTGGCAATAAATGATAGTTTCCTATCAATTACAATGACCTATCAATGGCAACACAAATTTGTTCACTTATCGGCTTTCGGTTAATCTGAGATGGTTCATTCTGGATCATAAAAGCGTCATCAAAATCGACCATAGACTCACTCGGACCCAAGGTTCTCCAGGTTCAATGGTCTTCCAGGTCTCCTGGACCCAAACCGGGACTCTCTCCATTACTCAAAACCAGGTTTAGAACTCAGGCCTTTGCAGCGTCGTCTGCATCAGCTGAATCCCCACACGACCAACGAATGCATCATTCACGCCAAACGCAGATACGTGCAAAGTCCAACGCGGCAGAAAAAAGAGCATATTCTTTTTCGTCGGACGCAAATTGGCCTGGCTGCAAAATGGATCTACCTGAGCTGCTGCAGTGGCTCAAAAATTGTTATATGGCAAACGCGGCTGGCAGTCCGGATCTCGAATGGACGCAAACGTCTTTCAGCGTCGTTTGCAACGTTGCACACGCACGTTTCCGAGAGGAAAAGGGCACGCGAGAGCACGAGCCATGATTACTAGGCTTCGCTTTCGGGCAATGGGAAGTTTTCGTGTTTGCCACTAATTTGCGAATACATGGGCTCATGGCGAGAGCGATGGAAGGCGAACTAAGAAACAAATAGAGAGAGGGGTGAGGGAGAGAGGGAGAGAGAGGGGTGAGGGAGAGAGGGAGAGAGAGAGAGAGAGAGAGAGAGAGAGAGAGAGAGAGAGAGAGAGAGAGAGAGAGAGAGAGAGAGAGAGAGAGAGAGAGAGAGAGAGAGAGAGAGCGAGAGAGAGAGAGAGAGAGAGAGAGAGAGAGAGAGAGAGAGAGAGAGCGAGAGAGAGAGAGAGCAGAGGCCACATACATTGACCTCAATCTTTTAAACGTATGCCTGGCTAAAATACAAGCTGTATGAAGCTGAATGCCAGGAAAATATGCGTTTAAAGCGAAGAAGGCGTCTTCGAAGGTACTTTTGCTACGAGAGCGATCTCCGAAAGCTCGAATTATCGGTCGTAAGAATAATTTGGGTTCGCAGCTAGGATAGAACGTCAGAAACCACTGAGTAAGAGAGAGGGAGAGAGAGAGAGAGAGAGAGAGAGACCGAGTGAGCGAGATTATTACTTATTTATTGACTATTATTTATTTATTGATTTATCACGTATTCAATGATTGATTATTCATTTATTTATTTATTACTTATTTGTTAATTTCTCATTTATTCATTGATTATACCTTATTTATTGATTCATTACTTATGCCCTAGTTAAGTAACGTTCGGGAAAAGTTGTTAAGAGCATAAAAATACAGTTTCGACTCCCTCGAGCGCAAAGCACACCGGGGGTGAGGTTTTCCACTATGCAAATCTATAATTAACGATGGTAAGGAAAATAGTCTGAGGTGACCTGGAAAAACCTATATGTGTATTCGTATACATACAGGGTGTCCTGTTATGAATGGATAATCCTGCAATTGCCGATAGGTCAGATGATGTCCTCATTCATATACAGGGTGTCTTATCTCTGCAACCCGAAATAACTGTGTAATTATCGACAAAAAATCGACAAAAAATGTTCCAGACAAAAGTTGTACGGTGTGATAGGGGCCATCAAATGCGACCAATTCTTTTTTATTACGGTGGAGGCGTTGACGCACAGTGCACCTTTTTAAAGGAATGGAACATTTTTTTCAACCATCTTGTGGAGCACTTCAAGCCGCATAAAATACATTGGGGCCTCAAAGTCGTACAAGGTCAGTATCGATGATACAAATCTAAATAGGTTTTCGAAATGACCTTGAACGACTTTGATCCCGCAATGTTTTATATGCGGCTTGAGGTGGTCTACAAGATGGTTGAAAAAAAAATACCATTTCATTTACAACGGTGGAGGTGACCTTCATTGTGCGTCAGCGTCTCCACCGAAATAAATAAAAAATGGTCGTATTTGATAACTCCCTTTACATCGTACAACTTTTCTTTGGGACATTTTGTTGAGACGTCGATAATTATCGAGTTATTTCGTGCGGCAGAGATAACAGGGACACCCTGTATATATATATATATATATATATATATATATATATATATATATACACCCAATATATATATATATATATATATACACTGTAAAAAAAGTCATTAAATTTACTATACTTTTGTAATTGAAAATTTCTAAACTCGGAATGTGAAACGCAAATTCGCACTTCAGTAATGAAAACTTCAGTAATGTAAATGAATTTTCATAGATGCGTATTCATTTTAATATATCGGACATTGAATATTAGTATGCTGCGTATGAGTTTTTCAACGCGCATCATAATACAAAATATTTGTTTGATTAATGCAACAAACGTATACGATATTACTAAACGATTATTAGACATTCGAAAAGCAGTGTATTGATTTTCAATCGACGATATTAAAATTCATAAACGGTATCTGTAAAAAGACTTCCTACAATTTATATTAATTTTAATACAGAAGTTTTTTTTCAGTGTATATATATATATATTAGGGTGTGCGGAAAAAAATCGATACTTTTTTTTCGGTTGCATCCACCAAAAAAAGGTGAATTAAGGTAAAAAATGAAGAATCCTCGAAGGAGAGCTCACAAAAAAATTATTTCGAATGGCGCATTGCATTTTAATATTTTCCATAAGAATAACACAGGAAAATATTGGCACTTCTGAACGTCTTAGTAAAACTCTTCAGAAAAAAATCTCACAAAAATGTCATTAAGATATTCTGATAGAGAATTGAATTCCCTACAAAAAAAGTTCCTACGAACAATTAGCTTAGAACAACCGTTCAAGTGGTATCGCTGTCTGAAATTAATTTTTTTATTTAAGCGACGTGCGCGCCATGGCACACGCTGCGAGTGATTTTGCACTCGTAATGCAAAATCACAAGCTTCACACTAAGGCCACGAACGGGAAACCGCTATATTTTCCCCTCATTTTGGCCTCGAATCAAGATCTGTCACTGCTACAAAATTTCATTCGTTATTGCAAAGTGAATCCTGTAGTAGGGGAGGCTACCTCGAAAAAATTAGCTAGTCACTTGTGGTACTTTAACGAGAAAATTGTTGCTTTGTCGTTTTTTGACAATGCTGTGCCGATAAGTGTGAAGGCAAAAATGGTACAAGCTCTGCAATCTCGAGAAAAATCCAAAAATCCTTCCGAGTGAGTAATTGTTAAAAAAAGTGATTGGGAAATGGTGCTGAAAAAAGACATAAGCGATTTCGTCACTCAAGAATCCTTATTTCTTTTCCAGCAATTCAATTTACCTCATGATTTTTTGAGAGTAAATATTGAATTATGGCCGGAAAATGCCATTTATTTAAGTTGCTCAGATTTTTTTAACCCAAAAGTCGTTAATAACGTAGCCGAACGTCGTGTCACTTTGATAGAAGCATATAACGGTTCATTAACAAAAAAACGAAGAGCAGCTACAATATTTATTGGGCGTAGTGCAAAATCATCGACAGAAATACCCTAATTGCAACAAACAGACTCTTAAGAAAAGGAACGATTATTATCAAGCATTATAATGTAAAAACAAATTATTTTATCTTATTAAACTAAATTAATTGAATAAAACATTTTGAAACACGATCAATGATGGACGTCGTTTCTTTTATATTTCTTGTTGTACTTGATTCTTTTTTGTATCTGAGAAATATTTTGAGAACGATTCCATGCAAATTGTATTTTAGAGCAGAACATTCTCTACAAAAAAAAACCCAAAAAGTTTTTTCGTAAAGCCAAAAATTCGATTTTTACAGCATTTCGAATTTTTTTTTTTTCTATTAATTCAATTTCAGACAGCGATTCCACTTGAACGGTTGTTCTGAGCTAATTTTTCGTAAAAACTTTTTTGTTGGAAATTCGTTTCTCCATGAGAATATGTTAATGACATCTTTGTGTGATTTTTTTCCTGACGAGTTGTACTACCACATTCAGAAATCCCAATATTTTCCTGGGTTATTCTTATGGAAAATATTCAAATGCAATGCGCCATTCGAAATAATTTTTTTGTGAGCTCTCCTTCGAGGATTCTTCATTTTTTACCTTAATTCACCTTTTTTTGGTGGATGCAACCGAAAAAAAAAGTATCGATTTTTTTCCGCACACCCTAATATATATACACATACATATCGACATATATCTACCTATACAATATATAGATCTGCGTTTATGTACACATTAGAAAAGATCACATATCACAATTTCTTTTTTTCTCCCTTCGAATTCTCGCACGCGAAGTCCCCCCCCCCATCTTCGCCTCCATCGTCGATATCAGCGAGTTTCCTACTGCGGACATATTTATAATCGTAACGCGGACACGTAGACAAGCTCGGAGGCAATAGTGAGGGAGAAAAAAAAAGAGAGAGAGAGAGAGAGAGAGAATATGCGCGTTGATGTTAAGTTGAGTGGAGAGAATCCAAGTGGAACCCTGCAGTGAATTCCAAGGTGGAAAATTATTATAAGGTGGACGCAGACAGGCACACATATACACCCTTGGAGTATTTCTCCAGGAGGACGAGAGGAAGGCGTCCGCAGACAAGTCGACCCGAACGATCCGCCTGTCTCTCTTGGCTCGTGGAACGCCACCGCGCGATAAGACCGCGATGTAGGAAGCTACGCGGAGATACGCGATCCTTCGTACCGGCGCTCTCGCAAAGTGAGAAGGCAAATAATTCCCGTGCCTTTTAATCGACCCGATTAGTAACTCGCAACGTTGAACAAGAGCGAGCGCTAATGGGTGTCACGGTTTGCCGGCCGGCTCCGCGCCATCTATGGGATGGCGAAGAGAGAGAGAGAGAGAGAGGGGCAAAAAGTCAGAAAAAAAGGGGAAAAGGTGGAGTGAGAGGGAGAGAGAGAAAAGGTCACATTTCCGGTCTGTGTCCACTCGAGTCGTACTGACCAAAAGAACGTCATCAATCCTGTCTCCCTACTGTTTAGCGCGGACGCGATGACGATTTGTGTTTTTTTTTTGTCAGGTCTGACAGTGTTTTATCGAATGTTGTTTTAAGGAGGTTAGAATGTTAGCCAGAATACAAGATTATATTTTTTTAAAGTTATTGTCTATACTGTACTGAGTTTATAGAGGAGTTTGTGGACATTTCTTCACCTCAAACCACCAGAGATGGAACATAGTTTAAGGGGGAATATACGTTTGTTAATTTTTTTTTGAATATTTTTATTCAAAAAACTCTTATTCAACATTCAAAAATGTTGAATTAGAGGGACAATTGTATGGTTCAGGCATCGCCGATTAAAGGTAAACACGAAATTTCCATGATTTTACAGTACTTAAGGGGTTAGGCCACGCTAGAGGCAAAAAAAATGCTTTTTGGGGATTATTTTTTCTCAGAAAAACTACAAAATAAATCGAGATTGCAAAAAAGGGTGTTCATCATACATATCAGTGACTGTATATCATAATTTTTTTGAAGCGATTAATTTCAAAATGGCGGTTGTGCAGCGTTTACCTTAAAACTGCATTTTTCAAGTTGGCCGGAAACATAACTCGGACAATTTTCAACCGATTCACTTGAAATGTTAAATATATCTTGAAAAATACATTGTCTATGGAAGTACGTAGGATTTATCTATTATATTGCATAGTGCATTTGTTATTAACAATTATCTGACGATTTTTTAGGAAAATTTTTGGAACTCGAAAACTTTGCTTCAACATAAGAGGATTTTTTAATTTTTGACAAGTTTTGAATTATTGAACACGTTCGATTTAGTTAGTTGTGTGGATACAGATGATTGTATTGGTGTTTGTCGATTGAATACACATTAAGCGAAGACGCGAATAAATTTCTATTTACCAATTATTGTCTGTTTGAACAACATGAACGACTAGGTGCCTAATTTTGGGAAACTATCCAAAAGTCCTACTTACCATGATAATTCGAAATCCTTAGACTTTGGACTAAGGTAGCCTAGGTTAGATATGTTCCCAACAAAGTGACCTATCACCCCCTTAAGGCTTTGCATCGACTGTCCTAACACCCTGTACATTTAATATTGAACCATCAAGGTTTGGTGAAAGATCACGAATCTTGGTTGGCGAATGAAGAGCATTGCTGCCAACCTCAATGTCCACGAAGTTGCCGTATTTCGGCAACACTCAATATCGATTAATGTATAATAATAAATAATCTCGTGACATGAATATCAATAGGTATAATTATAAATTACTCCAACTTTTTTTCTGACTTGTACAAAAAATTCACTGACGCATTTTTTTCATAATAATCATCAATGATGTTATACTTTTTCAAAATGGTGGTAAGACAAACGTTTTTTTTATTTACTTAATAAAAATATAAAAATATATAACTTTGCTCTTTAATTGTATATTTTACGAAAAATAAGCATCTTCAGAATAAATCTATACCTCGTGTTCATTTTTTTGTGATTTATTGAAGAAAAAAAATCATAAACCGTCATTTGACTGAACGGGACCGATCCAACCTCCTTAATTGAGGTAATTCCTCTATTCGTGCGTTGTAAATCATCCGTGAACCCATCTTACCCCCGCTTCATTATACAGGTTTGTATAAATAAACGAACGATTATGAAATATGTAACTAGGTATATACCTATATATATATATATATATATATATATATATATATATATATATATATATATATATATATAGGTGTGTGTGTACATAAAGATAACATACAGCATAAAAATAGAAAAGAAAATAATATAGAAGTATAAAACGAGACAAAAATTGATCAAAAAATAAATAGAAAATTACACATCGATAGAAAATTTTCTATTACAGTTAAAAAAATTATTTAATTCAATCTTCATCTCACCTTATGTTTTTATATTGTTTTTTATTTTTTGTACTGTACAATTTTATCTACTTGATCATTTCATAATACAGTAAAAGCAATAATATGAATATAGATATATGGAATTATACTTCGAACCCGTTATGTGGATGAAATGTTGGTTATTATCTATTTAGACCGATCCTTCGAATTATTTTTATATAAATGTGCTGAGATTTATTAACAAGTGATTTTAGGGCGATCGAAATCAAATTGCTTAAAAATTGCCAATCCCCGTGTACACACACACATTTATATATATATGGATATAACATTGCGTGTGACGATTGTCATGACTACATAAATTCTCGGTATAAATCAATCGTTGGGCCGCGCGTGGCGCCTCCCTCGGTCTTATATATATATATATATATATATATATATATATATATATTTCTTTTTTTGTTTCCGTCGATTGCAAACATCAAGCATGGCTGCGAATTATGAAACATAAAATCACAGTAATCCATACGAAGATTAATGTCCTAATCACTCGACATGTAGATCGCGAAACAAGTTTTAAGCACGATCTATTGCGGCTCCGTGTTGTCTCGATAATATTATTGGCATTATCCATTCGCTACGTGTTCCGATTATATTCTAATGGAGTTCACTTGTAAGAAAAAGAAAAAAAATCGCCGTATTTTCTGCACACACCGAGCACTGCATTGTGCATCGCCACGCTCGGATTTGCGACCCGGAGAACAATTAGTGCGCCGCAATAACGATTAAAATGATAATAACGATAACGATAGTATCAATAAAAATCATATGAATAATTAGATTAATGTATTAATCTAATTACATTAAATAAATTAAATATCATATATGTAATAAATAAATCTAAATAAATTAAGTAACATTAATACTAACAGTGGTGTTGTTCGTTAAAATAATAATAACAACATTAACCAAAATGATAAGAATTGATGAGGATGATAATAAAATCGATAAGAATTGAAAACGATAATGATTAATAGTTATAGTAGCATTGTTGATTAAAAAAATAGTATTAACAATAACGATAAGACGGGAATTAATAATTATAAGAGTCGCATTGATAATCAAGACAATCATATGAATAATAATAAGTACCATTGTACCTTGCATAAATAAAAATCATAATCAAAGGATATACCCAGAAAAAAAAAACAATCATCGACACCGTTGGTTTCCAATCAGAAATAAAAATAAAGATCAATTTCTCCGACCGCTCGTGCATAATGAGCATTCGGATTGACCATTGTATCGTGGTATAACATAATAATATATTCAACGGTTCCGCTTTGCGAGCATACATTTTATCGATCAATACTTAATTACATGCGTTGTTGTTGTACATTTTTACGTATAGGTATGACCAATTAAATTTCTATCGTTGGTATTAGTATTATCGCGCAGCTCTAATTCTTCTCTAATTGTTTTACAGTTATCCACATATATATACGAATTTACATGGATATATATATATAATGTATCGTGCATTATAAATCAATTGGCAAGGCAAAAGAAGAGCGAGCGATACTATAAAGCTATATAATATCTTCGTAAAATAGAAATAAAATTAATTTTATTATTCTAATATGATTTTGCGATTATCTAGAGTGATCGAAAACTTTTGTTTGCTTGTGTGTTGACATATATTTATATAATATAAATAGAATATCTATAAACAGAAATTCTGCGACTGAGAAAAATGTCATAGTAGATGGTATTGAAGTACTTTTAAAACAAAATATAGCGTACTATTTTGATGAGTAGTATTCGCCAAAAAAATTGAGTAATCTGTAAAATAATGAAAATTCGATTTCGAGTACACCAGAAAGTGAATGAATAAAATCCGAATAAAATTCACTCCAGAATTTCTTCTGTCCATCGCGTCATCGAGGAAAAAATTATCAAAGATATGCATTTTGGAAATTCTTTGGAAAAAGAAAATTCAATTTTTCCAGTTCAAGTTTTATCCAAAAAAAGATATCAAAGATACACATTTTGAAGTGGAAAAAGAAAATTCAATTTTTCGAATTCCAGTTTTCTGGAAAATACTACTTATCACAAAAATACGACACATTTCTTTTCGAAAAGAACTTAAAAAACGATTTATCATATTTTTTGGGCGCTAAAGCTCCGCGCCAGACTCTTAAAAAACACATGGCCCCTTGATAATTGTCACCCTGTACGTATATTTCCATATAGAGGGTGTCCCTCTTATCTCTGCCACCCGAAACAACTCGGTAATTATCGACGTCACAAAAAATGTTCCCGGCAAAAGTTGTACGGTGTGGAAGGGGCCTTCGAAAGCGACAGATTTTTTAGATTTCATCGGAGTCGCTGACGTACAGTGAACATCACCTCCGCTTTTTTAAATGGAACGGTACATTTTTTTCAACCATCTTGTGGAACACCTCAAGCCGCATAAAAATCATTTGGGGGTCAAAGTAGTTCAAGGTCATTGAAGGTCACCTATTGAAATGAAATACAAATCTAAATATCTCGTATCACTCCCGAATATTTGGTAGTGAACCGAGATATTTAGATTTGTATCATCGATACTGGCCTTGAATGACCTTGAACGTCTTTGACTTTGAGATGCTCCACAAGATGGTTGGAAAAAAATGTACTATTCCATTTGAAAAAGTGGAGGTGGCTTTCACTGTGCGTGAGCGCCTCCAGCGGAATAAAAAAAATTGGTCGCACACGATGGCCTCTTTCACATCGTACAACTTTTGTGTGGAACATTTTTTTGTGATGTCGATAATTACCGAGTTATTTCAGGTGGCAGAGATAAGAGGGACACCCTTTATATATATATATATATATATATATATATATATATATATGCTGAAAAAGGAAGAAAATCGATGTGAGATATCGTAAATCTCGTAGATCACGATTCCGTTCGCAAGTATCGAAGTAAATAAATAATGGTTGGTCCGGTCATAAGTCATTGCGGGCGCGAGCGGCGCGAACGAATGAAATGCCTTCTCGCCGACGACAAGAACGAGAGGGCAAGAGAACACTCCGTAAGCGCTAATAATCCGGGCGTCTGGGTATGCTTGTTGGATAATCGTATGAAGCGTGGTGATAAAAAAATATATATATATATACATATATATATATATTGATATCAGAGGCATAAGCATGCTCGAGTGAAAAAAGTTTGCGCACGTGCGAATGTGTCTCGATTTTACGTGGCCGGGTGGGTGTCCGTGGGTTCAGAATTATGCGAGAGAGAGAGAGAGAGAGAGAGAGAGAGAGAGAGAGAGAGAGAGAGAGAGAGAGAGAGAGAGAGAGAGAGAGAGAGAGAGAGCGATAAATAGGAAGAAAGGTAGAGGAGGGAGGTAGGGAGAGAGAGATTTGATTTAATTGAAGGAAGGAGAGGGAGAGAAAGATAGAGTGTCAAATAAAAAGAGAGCAAAAGTAGAGAAAGAGAAAACAAGAAAAAGCAAGAGAGAAAGAGCAGAGAGATAGAACCATAAATCCGATTTGTTGACGGAATGAACGGGAGAGGAAGAGTGACCTAGAAGAGAGATCAAGAGGATAAAAGAGAGAGAGAGAGAGAGAGAGAGAGAGAGAGAGAGAGAGAGAGAGAGAGAGAGAGAGAAAAAAAAGAGCGAGAACAAGAAGGACATCGGCACAACTTCGGGACACCGTAGCGCAAAATCAATTAGTAATTAACTCGTAGTGTGACATGTTCATTAGCCTGAATAATGACGCGAAACGAGAGACACTGCGATATGCTAATCATTATGGGGTCTCCATTGAACCGAGTCGAGTTATTGACCTTGACGTCATATCCACACATCCACTTTTAAAGCTAACTGACATGAAACGATCGAAATGTAGGTCTCAACAAACCCTTCAAATTTCGTCTGTCTTTATTTGCGTCAATTTTTATAGGCGTTTTCCAGTGTTGTTTTCAGGGATAGGTGTGACATCTAGCGATTTAGTGATTTTTCGTGATATGATTCTGCGTGCGTGTGTGTGCGCGCGCCCATGTGTGTGTGTGCGTGCGTGCGTGCGTGCGTGCGTGCGTGTGCGTGCACGCGTGTGTGTGTGTGTGTGTGTGCGCGTGCGCGTGCGTGCGTGCGTGCGTGCGTGCGTGCGTGTGCGTGTGCGTGCGTGTGTGTGTGTGTGTGTGTGTGTGTGTGTGTGTGTGTGTGTGTGTGTGTGTGTGTGTGTGTGTGTGTGTGTGTGTGTGTGTGGTGTCGCGAAAAGTGACGTCCGAACGGAACATCTAGATGTCCCTTATCAATATCTGTCCGAAACACACCCATGTATGTTGTACGTACGTCGGTGAGTGATACGCGCGTGCAGTACTACCTGGCGGGTAGTACTCTGCACGCGCCGTACTCACCGGCTCATAGAGCGCACCTGATTGTCCCGCGTTTAAAAATTAATAATAATTCAGGGGTTGATCTGAGACCCACACATATTTACATCAATCGACTCAGAATTTCGCCCCCAACACCCCATTTCAAGGTACGCATTCAGTTCTGGGACACCCTGTATATGTGTGCGTAATGTGCGTATAGGTGTCTGTATGTGTATATATATATATATAGGGTGATGTAATAAATAAATATACGTATATCGGTGTGTATATAAACAGCTGCAGCAACTTCTCATTTTCCAGCCGTGAGTTTTACGATCTTGAGAATCAACCGTGTGTATATCCTACCTAAGATTACCCGTTGCAGTAGTAGGTGGTGGTAGTATGGAGGCCTGAGATCGCTGCCATGCCGAAGAACGAGAGGTAGCAGTTTGTCGCGTCACATAAACCGATAAACGTCCGGTAGTTGAGAAAGCGAAGCGTCTCGAAGCTCGTTTGCACATGGCGAACGAGAGGCGGGCAGAATGGAAAAGAAGGGCCTCTTCCCTTCGCTATTTTACGTCGCTCCACATTCTTTTCTTATGCCCATTATCATAGGGGTCCCATAACACCGCGCATTATATTTCGAAAAGAAATTCATTTTTGTCAAGACATTAATTATTTAAAAATTGTTTCCTTTAACTTATTAAAAGAAATTTACCAATCTCATTTATGGGCCGAAATATTCGAATATACTTATCGATCGAAACGTTTCGATTGAACTTATTAACTGATCGAATTGTTTCTGCAATTCGCTTTTACGTAGAACCGTCACGTGTCGAATTGTCAAACGAAAAATTCTCGTCAAACGTAAAGCTCATTTCAGTTATTGTGATTGCGAAATTTGTTTATTCCCGAAAGGAAGTTCCTAGGCACGATTGTACCCCAAGTCAAGAGCCCGACAATACAATTCTCGATAAAATTGGACGTTTTATTTCAACCATCCACTAATCGTCATCTGTCGTCATCGATAATAGTTTATCTCGTCGAAATTAATGCCACGGATGTAAATGTGTATTCATCCATGAATGTACACCTACGATTTTCTTCACTTTACACGAACCATTTTTTCAGTTCGAAAAGTTGTTTTACCGCTTTTCAAATGTTGTTTGTTCAAACGAATGTATAGTGTGCCTACTAGAACGATCGAGTGTAAAATCTTTCGAGTCGAGATCCGCGCCGTTAGATATCGCATGAGACGCGATAACTTTTCATTACCACAGACATTACATATTATATATATATATTATATATGTGTATATATATACATATATACATATATCCCTCTCTCTCTCTCTCTGGAAATCTCTGTCTCTCTCTTCGCCCTCTATATATATAAATATATGTGTATATATATATATATATATATATATATATATATATATATATAGAGAGAGAGAGAGAGATAGAAATATAGTAATGTATCAATATACAAAAAAAATAATTCACGCAAAAAAAATAGAACTCCATCACTTAAAGTGTCGAAGCGTTTGCGGCTTACGGTCCTTTTATTTGCGATTGTTGTATATGTGCGTGCATGTGACAGTGTATTGTATAATACGTATATGTACGAAGTTTCGTACCGGTTCGCGCAAGACCCGCAGGCCACACTGCACCACTTCTCGAGGACGATAAATTAATCGGAACGCATCACAGCGAGGACTTCGATAATTAATCACCGCTCTAATACGAATTTAACGTTTCGCTAACGATCCGACGTATAAACGTCACGCTACCGCAACACTACCTATCGTCATTCGCATTTGCATGTCGACAAAATCAATATATATATATATGTATATGTATATGTATCTCTCTCTCTCTCTCTCTCTCTCTCTCTCTCTCTCTCTCTCTTCTCTCTGACGAGGATCTTCCACATGCATATTTATATATGCACGTGTGTTCGTGTTTGTCCATCGCGCTTATTTTGTCTCGCTCACTTATTCGATTAGTTTCGAATTGACACGACGTATAGAGGTGAGCGAACAGAAAAAAAATCAAATATTTCCCCCGAGGCCAACGAACAATTGCGATATTATTTATACGAATTCACGACGTTCGCACGAGCACGCAACATTTTTTTTTTTGGTTTTTTTAAACACACGTTCGCATTTATTTGTTCGTTGTACGCTTACTTTTTTGTGCCAATTTTGTTGCTTATTTACGATTCCGTAACAACGCAAGCAGCTCGGCCGTTGCCTTCCATTTAATTTGTATACATATATATATCTGTTAATATTATTTACTTCAATGGACATTTTGATTCTCATCCAATGTTTCCTTATTCACTGATCCCAATGAGAAAAACAAAAACCAAATAAGATGAGTGAATTGAAAAAATGTATAAAAATTGAGCGATTCAATTGAATGTAGGTGGGGTCAGCAGTGATTCCACTGCTGATGGTGCGGATGTTAAAAGAGGAAGAACTCGCTACACGTGGAGCAATAGGAAATCAAATTAAAATAAAATATGAAAAAAATTGAAGGTACGAAAAAAATAAAAGGTACAGTGGCTTTTACGATCTGCGAGATCGTATTACGGATGCGGGACATCGTTAACTGGTCATTCGCGTACCTTCGCTTATTTCATGTTTTTTTTTTTTTTTTTCAACAAAAATGCATTTGTGGGACAGCATGCATAAATATGTACATATTTATTCACCGATGCAAGTACACACATAAACGAATACATTTAGATTTTTATCAATATTCATATACAAGAGTGTGTGTGTGTGTCTTCATGTATAAATATTTACAAGTGTATTCACAAGTATATACACACACACACACACACACACACACACACACACACACACACACACACACACACACACACACACACACACACACACACACACACACACACACACACACACACATATATATATGTGTGTGTGTGTGTGTGTGTGTGTGTGTGTGTGTGTGTGTATATATATATATATATATATATATATATATATATATATATATATATATATATATATATGCGTATAAATAAGATCTAGTTGAGGGAAGCGGATGATATTCAACGAGGATTAAAATTCGAGCGGATGAATTATCGAACGATCATTGGATAGAAACTGCGATGTTCGCGCCGGTAATGCGAAGCTATCTACTCGTCATGTAGATGACCGGTAGCCGATTCTCTCTGCTACTTTGCCACGTTTGTTTTCTCCCTTTTTTCTCTCTCTCTCTTTGGCTTCCCCATTTATACGTTGCAGGAAGTATGGGTGAACCCCCCTCTCTCTCGCTCTCTCTCTCTTGCTCTTTCCTACTTCCTTTTCCGTTATCCTGCTCCTCTTTAGCTCATTCTCTCTCTCTTCTTCTGTGCTTCTAGCCCTCTAAGGAGGCAGAGAAGGGTCTCTCTCTCTCTCTCTCTTTCTCTCTCTCTCTCTCTCTCTCTCTCTCTCTCTGTGTCTCTCTCTCTCTCTCTCTGTCTCTCTCTCTCTCTCTCTCTCTCTCTCTCTCTCTCTCTCTCTCTCTCTCTCTCGCTCTCTCGTCTCTTCTCTCTCGCCCTCTCTTGAAAACGACTCGCTCGAGCCTGCGGGTTTCATTACCCCAATAAATTATAACTCGCGAAGCAAGAGAGCGAGCGCGGAACGCGCGCGAATCACAATAAAAAGAAAACCAAGGAGAGAGAGAGAGAGAGAGAGAGAGCCAGGAGACCTTTGCAAGGATATGCACGGGGAGAAGGAACGAGAAAATCGGATTAGTCACTCGGGAGCTAATTATGCACGCATGCATTTATATAGCTATGCGAATGTGTTTTATATTCAAATAAGCGAGCGTATGTACGCTGCTTTTTTTTAAATCATTTTGAGGTAAATACTCGGTGTGTTTTGGAGATGTGGATAAATTATATATATGGTCGTATTGTTTAATTATTATTCATATTATTAAATATATGTATAAAATTAAATTAATTGAAAAAAAAAAATGGTTGATTTTATTTTGATGTTTCATTTTCGAGGATCCGCGAATATGCTCCGAAAGAACCGCGTTGATATTTCATTACTAAACTTTATTGGACATCATCCCTTTAGGACTGACACAAAACAGTAATTGACGGTAGAAAAAACAATACTTGAATTTGTTTGTTTTCTTATATTTTATATTATATTTTCTTTATTTAAAATTTGAACGCGGGACACCACTGTGACGGGAAAAAATCGATTTTGTGCCCAAAGTATACATATTGAAGATCATGTGAAAAAAAATTCTACTTGTAGTAATGAAAATTGACCAACTTACAGATGATTTAGTGAAAGCAGGTAGCGCAACGATTCACGTATACTAAAACTTTCGACTGCGTTTTTCTCGATCTGGCCAGAATCATCACTCAACTCATAATTGGCGGATTTTCAATTTTGATTAACCAAAACATCGGTTATTGCAGTAGCTATTGTTGTACCTTGCTGTTTTTTGAAATTTAGTCTTTTTTAAACCCGAATATAACTAAACTTTTCGCGAAAATTACATTTTTTTAACACTCGCCATTTTATGAAACTTGTTTTTTCGAAAAAAAAAAACGCTATGTACAACGAGAACTATACTTATATAGATTATGAAACTTTTTTATTTTTTTTTAGACCAACCATTGTCAAGTTATCGAGCCGGCCATAGGACCACATTTTTAATACAGTGGCTCTTTTATACCGCAATGACGTCGTGAAATTTAATTTTTTCAAATAACACGAAAAGAGTCCAATGTATGCTTAAAAACATACCTTCTTTTTCGAAATCCCAAATGAGCAATCTGGTAGACAAAAAAAATTCGAGGAAATACATTTTTTCGGCCAGTATGTAAGAGTGGTGTCCTCCCTTACGGAATTGTACGTTGTCAAATTGAAAAATGTCATTTTTACCCTCGTCCATTAGACAGCTCAAGCTGGGTATCTTAATGGTCCAGAATGCAAACATTTTTACATTATGTGTTTGGGTGACACAATATTGAGCTCTATTTTTTTCCATTCTTTCACCATCCAATTATCTTCTTCGAAGAAAAAAAAACATTATCGCGAAAGCTGCGAGCCGTCAAAGAAAGATCCGACGTCACTCAAGCCTCCAAAAAATTCAAATTTTTTTTATTAAAAAATCGATTATTTCGTATCCTCCTGAGCAACCACTAAATTATCATTGGCCGGATAGAGCTTTCGCGAGAATAATTAAAGAATTGTAAAGCGTTAAATTCCTGGGTGAGAAGAAAAAAAATCCCTTTTTAAAATAAAAATTTCAATTTTTGGGAGGTTCGAGCGACCTCTTAATATTTTTTAACCGCTCGCACCTTTTGTGAATTTTTTTTTTCTTCTTCAAAGTAGGTAATTGGATGGTGAGAAAACGGAAAAAAGAGCTTAAAATAGTTCCATTTTAATATACGTATACGAAGTGACAATTATAAGGTGGCCGTGTTTTTTAAAGGTCTAGCGCCGAGATTTTGCGACCAAGAATAATATATTTAATGGTTTTCCATACGAAATAAATCTTTCTTACTTTTCTGACGAGCAGTATAAGCCATAAAAAATAGAGCGTTCTGGAAAAAAAATCAAAACTCCATATCGAGTTGCGCATAATGAGGATAATTCAATTCCGAATATGAGACACTCATGATAAACATTCTTTTAAATAAAATTCAATTCCTTTTGTCCTCTTCTAAATGGATTTTTGATAATTTTTGTCTCATCGATTCGATGCACAAAAAAATATTTCAGCAGCGTTTCCTATCCAAAATTGAATTATCTTCCCACTGCTGTACTTAAAATAGAATTTTCATTTTTTCCCAGATAAATTTTCCCAGATTTTTGTTGTTGTTTTTTTCTGATAAATTCCATTCATTGCAAACATTCTTTCAATTTATATTCGAAGAGGACTTGAAAAAGCCATTTTGGCAAATTGAAAAAAACAATCGAGCAACGATTCCCTGATAATAACAAAAATGCGAAACGATAGGAAGAAAGAAGAAAGATCGAGCGAAGATCTTCGAGTCGAGAGCAACAACGAGACTGAGAGGAAGGAGCAAGCCCGATAGAGTGAACGAGGAGGGGAAAAAACGGAGACTCGAAACGCGAAAAAGGCAAGAGAGGGCAAGAAGCGAGATCGTAAGAAATCGAGATCGCATAAAGAGAAGAAAAAGAAACGTAGGAGGAAGAAAAAATGGAAGATGATAGAAAGAGAGTAGGGGGGGAGCAGGTGGCTCAGTCGAGTTTCAGGGTGGCGGGTGCGACCGTACAAGGCCGCTGAGAGGACAGGAGGAAAAATGTCCGAGAGAGATCGAAGATCGGTAAGCTCTCGGAACGATCCCTTAAGAGGCGAACTCTCTCTCTCTCTATCTTTCTCTCTCTCTCTCCTTCTTTTCCTTTTCTCCTTGCGATCAAAATCGTCAATCGATCGTTGTCACGCGATATCCCATTGAAGCATCTCTCTCTCTCTCTCTCTCTCTCTCTCTCTCTCTTTTTCGATGTCCGTATATGATCCGTCTACATATACCCAATGACATCGCGGTATCGTAAACTGGCGCGCGCCTATCGCATACGTACGAACTTCATTTTCCAAAAATTCATCGCATTCATCTTTTTCTCAAATGGCTCTTTATTTTCTTTTTTTCTTTCTTCGCCGTCTTTTCCTCGTTTCCTTCGACCACGCGTCCTGCCTCCGGCAGTCAACGATCTGTCATTCCCGTTCACCAAGGCTTTCGGAGAGAGAGAGAGAGAGAGAGAGAGAACAGCGACCGCATTCATGATACTTTGAAATTAAGTTGTCCAACAGTTATGCTCCGCGTGAGTGTGTATTCGTGCGCATGCGCAAGGACTCTTAATATAAATTGCCCGACTACGTCAAGCATTTCGTACATACCTATATATACATATATACATGAAAGTACATGTTTTGCCCTCGAGGAAGACGAAAGAGGAACGCGGAAGCGAGAAAAATAAAAATAAAGTTGAATTTGTCATTGGTGCTACATTGTCAGCTTGACGAGCGTCGTCAATTTAATTCAAGAAAAATACACACACACACACACGCATATATATATATATATATATATATATATATATATATATATATATATATATATATATATATATGTATACAGTACTGGTCAATTGGACGATTGCAAAATTACTTCAAAATAATATAACTCATTTTATAACTTTTTTGACAAAGATGGTCTATAGATATTACGAAGATAGTCTATAAAATGAATTATATTTTTTAAATATAATTTTGCAATTATCCAAAGTGTTCGAGAGCTTTTGACCGGCACTGGAAAAATCGGTTCACGAATATCCAACAATACGTGAGTGTATATGGGGCTCATATGGGTGGCATAGCGTGACGTAACTATGTTGTGTTCACATGGAGCTCATATGGGTATCACGGCGTAAAAATAAAAAAGCCAACAAAATTTAATGAAAAAATCCGGTGGTATTTTTTTTCGCCACATGCTTTATTTATGTTCTTGCCTATATCATAATTGGATTTAAACGTAGCCTGCCTCGTTAAAGTTTTTTACCTACCCTCGGGATTTAAACCTACGCCTTCTAATTCTAGAGCTGAGCGCGCTACCTACTCATCAGTCGTTCTAGCACTTGTGTAAACTTTGTTTTTTTCTTTACTTATTTATTTGTCTATTATCGAAGCTAACGCATCGTATTCCCCAACAAAAGTCATTGGACGACTTCCATATGACGTCGATCTGCAAATTTTCATTGTAAAATTCAAATTTGCCGTCTTATGAGTTCATCTTATAGTCAACGGATGATGCATGTTGAAACGATAAATTTGAGTCACGGTGGATTTGAAATTCTTGATACTGTATGAGCTCATAAAATTTCTTCATCAAAGGAAACGAAATTGCGTTCAAGTTGAGTACAATTCGTGAGAACGATCGATGTTACCATAGTGAATACACGCCAAAATGTCTACACATGACCTCAATATGAGGTAAAATTTGTGGATATTAATTGAGGACATTTGAGCACAGCGATATGACTTCGACGTGGTCTAAACGTACGATAAAGGCCATAGCCGGGTAAGTAGGGAAAAATTGCCCCAGCATTTTCTCTAGCGAAATTAGGAGTATATTCTGAGGTTTAAAAAAAAATCTGAAAATTTCACCTCCATCAACGCAATGGTTTTGGAAAAATGAATTTTTTTTTAATAAAAAAAAAAAAATGAAAATTCCGGAAACGCTTCAGTGGATCAAATCGATTTTTTTTTGGTACTTGTTACGATCAAACGTGTTACGAAATAAAATTATAAAACATCTTGCGAAAGATTAAGGTTTAAAAAAAATAATGTTCCTTGTTTTATTTTTTTTTACTATAATCCACTTGGGGTACAATCACGAAATTTTTTTCATATCATCTTTAGGCACCTTATTAGATTATATAATTTTTTCAAAATGATCGGTTTGGTACGCCACAGTGAAAAAAAAGAAACAGACTTTATTAAAATATTTTAGTTATATATCTATATAACTAAAATATATCAATAAAGTGTGTTTCTTTTTTTTCACTGTGGCGTACCAAGCCGATCATTTAGTCACATATCAGACTTTATTGATATATTTTAGTTGTATATCTATATAACTAAAATATATCGATAAAGTGTGTTTCTTTTTTTTTTCCACTGTGGCCTACCAAACCGATCATTTTGAAAAAATTATATAATCTAATAAGGTGCCCAAAGATTATATGAAAAAATGTTCGCTATTGTACCCCGAGTGGATTATAGTAAAAAATAATAAAACAAGGAACATTATTTTTTTTCAAACCTTAATCTTTCGCAAGATGTTCTATAATTTTATTTCGTAACACTTTTGATCGGAACAAGTACCAAAAAAAAATCAAATCGATCCACTGTACCGTTTCCGGAATTTTTTTTTTTGATATTTAAAAAAAAATTATTTTTCTAAAACCATTGCGTTGACGGGCGTGAAATTTTCAGAATTTTTTTTTTTTATACTTCAGAATATGCTCCAAATTTCGCTGGAAAAAATGCGGGGGCAATTTTCCCCTACTCACCCGGCTATGGCCTTTACAATATTTTTTCTTGTGAAAAAGTGATTCACTCATAAAATTTATTACGCATCTATTTAGTATGAGTATCAAGCTGTTAGAATTTTTTTTTGTTTCTATGTACAAAATGGCCGACTACTAATATTTTCTTTTCTTATCGTTTTTTAGGCGCTCCGCGGCGTGACATTTGGCATCCGCAATTTTTTACCTAGAATAAAAAACAAAAATTCTCGTCAATCTACATTAGAATACCTAGAGAAGTAAATACGGAATTTAAAAAATATTCTTTTATTCAAAAGTTGTAGGTACTTGAACTTAAGAAATTAATTTTCGTGAAAAATTTCGTTATAACTGCTCATAAATTGCTCATAAAATGAAAAGTTTTCGACCAATCGGAAATTCCGTACGTACTTCTCTACGAAATAAAATTAGGAACATAACTTTTAAATTTGAAGTAAATCGAGTGAAAATTGTTGAAGTTATTTGTCACGAGTCGGCCATTTTGTACATCGAAACAAAAAAAAATTTCTAACAGCTTGATATTCATACTAAATAGATGTGTAATTAATTTTATGAGTGAATCACTTTTTCATACGAAAAAAAATAGTAAAACTCGCACATGATTTTATAGCCGGTACTGTAGCCTATCCCCTTAAGATCAAAATGCCTTGTACATTCATGATGCTAAATGAGTTCGTGGCTTTGCATCACGACATGTAGTCAATATGCCGTGAAATTTTCTTCATCAATTATGTATGCACGGCGCGATAATCATGACTGCCTATCTCGGTGGGCGAAAGCAGATGATTTTTTTCAAAAAATAACATCAAGTAAAAAAATAACATAAATAACCAAAATCTCGAAAACGGCGGGACTTTTACTAAACTAAAATTCCAGCATATAGTAGGAAACGTACTGTCCTATCGACAATTGCATGATTATCCATTCATTACAAGACACCCTGTATGTATATACAGGATTGCGAAATTTGCAATGAAAACGTAATGCATTATTCATTACATTTTTAATGGATAATGAGAAAATATTGCATTACCCATGTAAAAATTTCATTACACATTGTATTTCATTTAGTGATGTAAAAATATCCATTCTTCAGTAAATTATATTTCGTAATGTAAACAATTTCCGTATTACGTTATATTTTGTATTGTGAAACATTTTCATTAGAAAATGCAGAGTCATGTGTAATGACAAAAAAATTAATTACACATTACATTGTAACGGGCAATGGACATTTCTACATTACAAAGTTCAATGTAATGCGTAACGGAACTTTTTTACATTACAAAGTGTAAGGTAATGAGTAATGGAATTTGTTCACATTGCTGATGTAATGTAAAAAAATCTGCATTACTCATTACAAGGTAATATGAATTATTATTCGTTTCCCATCGGGTCAGATCCACCCAGTGCAAAAACCGCTGCCCCTAATGGGGAATGAATAATAATCCTTATTACAATGTAATGAGTAATGGGGATTTTTTACATTGCATTGCATTAGCGATGTGAAAAATTTCATTACTCTTTACCTTATATTTTGTAATTCAAAAAAAAAAATCCATTGCTCATTCCATTACATTTGGTAATGCAAAGAAAATCCATTACTCATTACATTACATTTTGTAATGTAAAATATTTCCATTACTCATTACATTGGACTTTGTACTGTGAAAAAATGTCCATTACCCATTACATTCGACTTTGTAATGTAAAAAAATTGCATTACCCATTACAATGTAATGAATAATGCAATTTTTATTTCAATATACAATAACTATAGTAATGCGAATAGAATCTTGAAAAATGTGTCGAGGTTAATGGCCACAACTTTGAACATTTGTTACGATCAATTTTCTGTACAAAAACTTCAATTACATTATTCGGATATTCTTATTGTCAATACCATCACGATTTGCCGTTTTTACACGTGCATTTTGGTGAAACTTCATTCCAAAGTCATGATATCATAGGTCGTTGGATTCGTCTGAACATCAGCTACAACGTTTTACTAAAAAAAAAAAAACATGTTCCCGTATGAAAAACTATGGACGGCCTTGAGAACGCAAAAACTATGACCTTGACAAAATGAATTTTTCACCCTGCTGCCCGCCTTTCGAAATCAATCAAATTACCTCCTGACATGTTTTCGTCACTCTAAAGGCAACGAGGTATTTGGGGTGGTCAGGTTAAATCGTCTACCCTGTATATAATATTTTTTCGGCCACGACGAGAACCAAAAGTTCGCTGTGCATATATATATATATATATATATATCTATATATATGTATATGTATATGAATATGTGTGTGTGTGTATATATACATATGTACGCACCTATACATATATATATGTATATATATATATATGTATAGGTACACATATATATACATATACATATGTATATGTATATGTATATGTATATGTATATGTATATGTATATGTATATGTATATGTATATGTATATGTATATGTATATGTATATATATATATATATATATATATATATATATATATATATATATATATATATATATATATATATATATATATATATATATATATATATAAATCTATATAAAGATTTTAGTGGAACGTGCGTGAGCGGAGCAGTTCCATTCTCTCTCTCTGTACCTTTTCGCCCCTCACTCTCACGCAATTCTTCCCGCCGAGAAAACGGGCACTGCGTAGATTTTATGTACCGCAGGAGATCGGTGCGTGCGTGCGTGCGAGAAAAGATCGCAGCGCGATCTGGTAACGTCGAGTGTGTACAGCGGAAAAGATGGAGCTATGGTCGCGCGGCACACGCGGCGTCCGGCAAAGCAAACACGATCTGATCCGCGATCTCGAATCTCCTCCCCCCTCTTACTCGCTCACTCTCTCTGTCTCTCACTCACTAACTCTCTCTCTCTCTCTGTCTCTCTCTTTATATTTCTGTCTCTCCTTCTCTCTCTCGTGGTGGCCGATCTTTGCTCCGGCCGCTTTGAGAAAGGCGGCCCGCGACGCTCCTTCGCTGCCCCCTATGGCGGCTCGTCGCGCTAAAAACGGCCCGGCGCTCCTTCCCGCGTCGAGCGTTGCGCAAAGAATCTCGCTCCTTTAAACCGCGCGCGCGCGCGCGCGTGCAAGGAGCACGTACCGTCGCGTCCGCGCGGACTGGTACGCCCTTTCGTCCCCAAGCGCGTCACCTTCGCAGTACAATGAAGGCCAAAAGCTTTCCGACTTTTCCTCGCGCTTTTTATGAAACATCGGGCGGCCAGGCAGGAGCGTTTTTCTTCACGGCTGATGTTTTGGATTGATTAGGTTTGTTTGGGTTATGAGAAAAAATTCGTGAGGATATGATTGTCTCTCTGAATGATTTTTTTTTTAATTACGAAAGATTCTATTTAGTCGAAAATTATGAGCGCGCGTTTCTTTTCTCCAAGATGTTTTTTGGGGTTTTTTGAGGTCGCCTTGAAACACGACAAAAGTGTTTGTAATTAATTTCGCATGAGCCACGAATCGAAAGCAAAAGGAAATGGAAATAAAAAAGAAAAAAATGAAAAAAAATTAGAAGAGGAAGTAACGAGTCGATATAATAAAAAAAATATATTGCAAAGTTGCGTTACGAATATCGAGACTATCTGAGAAAAGTGAGGTAAACGGGCTGGCGTAGCTCAGTGGTCAGTGCAGTCGACCGGCAATCGAAAGATCGCGGGTTCGAATCCGGGCGCAGAAAAGCACACCGCGTTTTTTTCTCGGATAGTTCTCTTGGAGTTTTTTCGGCGGGGTTACAATATATATATATAGATATTGTATGTATATATATATTAGACTGATTCAAAAAAAAAAATTTCCTTCTGGATTCTCGTGCTATTGTTGGGCACTGATAAAACAAAATTTCTCTAAAAAGATGGGCGCGGTCACTCAGTTTTTAGAGGTGGCTATCTCGACTTTTTTGTATTTGAATTTTTTTTACGAACGTATTGCATTTAAGCATAGTCATGGCTTCGGATTACGGATAAAAATCACATCCAGCAGCTTTTTCGTAACAAAAATAAACTCTAACAATTTGAAAAGATTGCAATATTCACAATTCAAATCCAGGTAGATCAATAATGGCGTCTATACTACTCTCGTTATTCATGTAGATTTATTTATACGCATTAACATTTCGCACTTTTTACGAAAAATTAAATTATAAGCTTTTATTCATAAATCGTATATTTACATTTTCAAAATGCTACGCTTATATTATCTTCAAACTCATTTACATTTCTTCCCAGCCATTCTCAAGTTCGTTAACATTTTGGGCAGAACGAAAATGTGCAACGTTGAACAGTTTGTCCAAATCTCTCTTAAATTTACGCTCCTTCGATATTTGTGACGGCAAATTCTTTTTAACCCGATTTTTTTAAAGTTTTTTCAAGACTAGATGGAATTTTATTGATTTCAAGATTGCGTTATTCAATCGACGCGTTGGAATTTCAGCACATTTCCATTGTTCGAAAATTTCTTTCATCGTTTCGTGCGCACTTCGACGTATGGTCAGTTTTTCTCTGTTACGTTTGTAAAAGAACAAACTCAAAACTTTTCCGATTTTTATCCGTAATCCGAAGCCATGACTATGCTTAAATGCAATACGTTCGTTAAAAAAAAATTCAAATACAAAAAAGTCGAGATAGCCACCTCTAAAAATTCAGTGACCGCGCCCATTTTTTTAGAGAAATTTTCTTTTGTTAATGCCCAACAATAGCACGAGAATCCAGAAGGAAAAAAAATATTTTCTTTTTTAATCAGTCTAATATATATATATATATATAGAAAGAGACTAAGGTGATTGATAGCTTACTTCAATAAACTCTCGGGCAAATATAAAGATACGAACAAAATTAAAAAAAATGAATTAAAGTATTAAAGCAATGGAGATTTGATATAAAACAAAAAATTAACAGTAATTGGATGAATAAAGATTCGATATAGCACATACATGAACAATGTGAGGTGCGATACGATAGAAAGTCAAATTTTAAAACAAAATAATATGAAAACCAACATAAAACTGCAAATCAAGATACACAAACGAACTCCATTGAAGCAAAAATATTTAAAAAACAACGATAATACTCGTAGTTTTAAGAAATAACATTAATAATAATTATAATAATAAAGGTAAGTCTTTCGATAAGTGACTTTTTCAAAAAATGAGCCTAAATTTTTGGTTGCTATTATCTCATTTATTGGGTTATAAATGATGAAATTCAGTCGGGGGAAGCTGACATTTATCATTAACAAATCTTATACGAGCAAAAAATTATTAGACATAATTTCGAATTTGTCAAAAAGTCCTGTATTATAATCCAAATATGGGGGGTTTGTATAAAAGAAGCCTGCCTAAATACAAACAAACCCAAACCCCGCACGCCGCAGGGAGTTGGGTTGGTTTGGGTTTATTAGCATTCAGGAAGGCTTCTTTTATAAATCCCCCTCCCACTCTCCTCCCCAATATAGGCGTCGAAATTTTCAAAAGTACCCTATTTTATCGCGTGTTTGCGCGAACTTCGAAACCCCATAACTTTTCATGAGGTGATGAATTTCAGCAAAGTAATGTTATCGCCAGGCTTCAATCCATAGGATTTTTATATTTTTTTTACGCGCTTCACGAAATATATTAATAATCATCTCTGTAAAATTTCAAGGTCCGTTATCCACCTAATTACAGAGAAAAAAAAATAAAAATTGCGTATTTTTGTGAAGGAATTCCGAGACGACATACAACTCAATTTCCGGTCGCTATAAAAGTGTATATAATAGTGGGAATCCGTCAGATTCTTAAAAATAATCAGATTCACATACTCAACACATGTAGTAATCCAATGCTCTCAGAAAAAATTACGCTCGTCTATCTAATCTTTATGTAATATCAAGTTTAATTTGAAGTTCCGGTATTGGATTTATTACTACGTGCTACGATAAAAGAGACGCGACAACGACACAACAGCTGACTGTAGCCCTAACCTCACCTCGCTCATTCGAATTCCCACACATGTTTCATTTTCAACCGACATATTTCGCCGACAAAAATTTTCCATGCTTTTTGCCAGTCGTGGCCCGAATACAATGCTTTATAGTTCCCGCACCTGACATTGTTGTGACAGATCGACGTTGAAAAACATGGCGATTAAAGTTGCCTGGTTGAGTAAAAAGAGACGGATATAGAACCAATGTTGCCAAATATCAAACCTAGAAATACTGCACGAATCGTTGGAATAACTATTTTTCATTTTTCTAATTAAATTTGAACATTCATTAAACAGTTTATACATGGAAAATTTTAGTTAATACATATTTTTTTAGTTTTATTTATTTTTTATATTGCGTAGTTCATTTGTTATTAACGATTTTCTAGGCAAATGTTTGGAAAGTGAACAATTTGCCGAAAAAATCGTCAGATAACTGTTAATAACAAATGAACTATGCAATATAAAAAAAAAAAAAATCCTACGTACTTCAAAGACAATGTCTTTTTCAAGATATATTCAACATTTCAAGTGAATTGGTTGAAAATTGTCTGCGTTATGTTTCCGGCCAACTTAAAAAATGCAGTTTTGAGATAATGTCTGCACAGCCGCCATTTTGAAATTATTCGCTTCAAAAAAATTATCGTATACAGTCGCTCATATGTATGGTAAACACCCTTTTTTGTAATCTCGATTTATTTTGTAGTTTTTCTGAAAAAAAATCCCCCAAAAACCTTTTTTTCGGCCTCTAGAGTAGCCTAACCCCTTAAATGAGAATACCACTCAATAAATCAGAAAATAGCGAAAAAAAATTGGAAATTCGGAAAAGTCACTTATCTAAACTTAGAGACTTACCTAAAAAATAATATCATTTTTTAATAACACTAAACAATAACAATAGTAATTACAATAAAATAACAATAATAATAGTCATTATAATAAAACAACAATAGTACTAGTAATATTGAAAAAATATCAATTATTATTATTATTATAAAACCATTAATTAAATCTAATTTAGCCAGCGAGAGAGAGAGAGAGAGAGAGAGAGAGAGAGAGAGAGAGAGAGAGAGAGAGAGAGAGAGAGAGAGAGAGAGAGAGAGAGATTCGGAATTGTCAAATTGCCCTCGGCCCGTAAAGCATACTTTTGGCCGGTAGTGTTCGCCATATACACGTACGCGCAAGAAGTTGAAGCTGCAGCTGGAACGGGGCTGCGCGACGTCTGCTCTCGGAGGACGAGATATTCAGCGTGCCGTGACCGCATACTTTCCGACCCGCGCTCTTCAACTTCCTCTTTCTTCCCCTCGTTTATTCCGCGCGGCAGGAAAACTCCGCGCATCAGAGATATATTGCGAAGAATTCGAGAAGGCGCGCGCGATGATCCAGTTCAAACTGAACCATGAAAAACAACGCGGCGACCACCCCGGGAATGTTGCAAGGATTGCGCGTGTGAAAAAAGAAACATGCGAAACGCGCCACAAGAGGAAAAACTTTGGATCGCGGAAGATGAATAAAAGTTGATAAAAGCAAAATTTCGACAAAAATACCCGCGGGCTTAACGAGAAAAAATAATTTCTTAATTATCTTTGATAATTATTGATTCGATTAATTAGAATAATCCATGAGGAGGCGGTCTAAGGACGAAAAGAACTTTGTCCGCCATTCTCGTTGGCGATGAGGAGTGAGCATTTTTTAAATGGACGGAATGGAGAATTTTGGAAATGGAATTTTATGAAATGGACACTTTCATTTCGGGTGTATCTTCACTGATGACAGATGATGATGACAATGACAACGATAATGACGATGCGAAATCGGTCAATGATAAGGTCACGGTGAAAATGCGACAGGCACGTCCGGTGGGTTGGGTGAAGAAATTTGCGACCGTACGAGAAGAGGAGAAGAGCTGAAGAAGAAAGAGAGAGAGAGAGAGGGGGGAGGGAAATGGGAAGTGGCATTGGAGAGTGGATCCATGAGATACGTCAAGGAGTCCTGTAGTTCAGGATATGGCTATATATATGTGTTTCTCGCGTAGCGATTATCGTGAACGCGGAACGGTCGGGGTACGTGCGTAAGGGAGTAATGAGGCTGGAGCCTATGGTACGTATGGATAAATAGTGTAAGAAAAGTAGTAAGAGGTGGTTGGACGAGAGTGATAGAGAAAAAGATGAGAAAGATAAAAAGAGAGAAGAAATAATGGAGGGAAAGAGAGAGAAGACATATAGCACGAGAAAGACAGTAAGAGTAAGCAAGAAGGTGAGAAAAAGAGAGAGCAGATTCTAAGATTTTAGATCCTATTGCTCTTGTGGACTTAATTACGATTTTTATTATTCTCTTCTGTTTGCGTTCGTTCCTTGTCTTGGTTGAGGTCCTTATATTCCTTGATTTCCTGATCTGTTTCGTCAGCCTTGGTACCCTTCTTCTTGGATCACCTCTTCTTCTTTAGCCTTATCTTGGTCCTCTTCTTGGATTTTATCCTCATCTTTTTCGTCCTTCTCTTGGACCTCTTCTGCTTGGATCACCTCTTCTTGTTTTTTGTTTATTTCTTGGTCCCCTTCTTTTTGTATCACCTCTTTTTCTTCGTCCTTGTGTTGTCCCTTTTTTTCTTGGATCACTGACCCTTCTTCGTTCTTCTCTTGGTCCCCCCTTGAGTTTTCTCTTCGTCTTCTTCTTTTTTGTCTTTGCCTTGGTCCCTATTTCTTGGATTTTATTATTTTCTTCCTCTTTCGTTTTTTCATCTTCTTTCTCGACCACTTCCACTCCTTCGTCTTTGACCTTGTCTTGCTCCTCTTCTTGGATCACCTCCACTTTTTGTTTACCTCTTGGTTCTCTTGGTTTTGGATCACCTCCTCTTCTTTTTTGTTGATCTCTTGATCTTATCACTCTTTTTCTTGGATCACTCTTTTACAGCGTATTCGTCATTCTTCGTCCTTCTCTTGGTCCGCTCCTTAAGTTTTATCTTCTTTTTCTTGTTTATCTATGTCTTGGTGCCCTATATCTTGGATTTTATCCTTTTCGTTTTCTTCCGTTTCTTGGTCTTATTTTTGCATCACCTCCCCTTCGTTTTTGGTCTCTTCTTCTTGCATCATTTTTTCTCCTTTTTCGATCTTTCTCTTGGTCTTCTTCTTGTAGGATCACCTCCTCTTCTTTTCCATCGTGCCTCTCTCAGTCCACCTCGTCTTATTCATCCTTCTCTTGGCCAATTCCCTTTCTTTTATCCCTTCTTTTATCCTTTTCTTTTTCTTCCGTTTCTTGGTCTTATTTATACATCACCTCCCCTTCTTTTTTGGTCTCTTCTTCTTGCATCATTTTTTCTCCCTTTTTCGATCTTTCTCTTGATCTTCTTCTTGTAGGATCACCTCCTCTTCTTTTCCATCGTGCCTCTCTCAGTCCACCTTGTCTTATTCGTCCTTCTCTTGGCCAATTCCCTTTCTTTTATCCTTTTCATTTTCTTCCGTTTCTTGGTCTTATTTTTGCATCACCTCCCCTTCTGTTTTGGTCTCTTCTTCTTGCATCATTTTTTCTCCCTTTTTCGATCTTTCTCTTGGTCTAATTGTTGCATCACCTCCCCTTCTTTTTTGGTCTCTTCTTCTTCCATCATTTTTCTCCGTTTTTCGATCTTTCTCTTGATCTTCTTCTTGTAGGATCACCTCCTCTTCTTTTCCATCGTGCCTCTCTCAGTCCACCTCGTCTTATTCGTCCTTCTCTTGGCCAATTCCCTTTCTTTGATCCTTTTCGTTTTCTTCCGTTTCTTGGTCTTATTTTTGCATCACCTCCCCTTCTTTTTGGTCTCTTCTTCTTGCATCATTTTTTCTCCGTTTTTCGTTCTTTCTCTTAGTCTTCTTCTTGTAGGATCACCTGCCCTTCTTTTCCATCGTGCCTCTCTCAGTCGACCTCGTCTTATTCGTCCTTCTCTTGGCCAATTCCCTCGTCGTGCTCCTCTTGGTCTGTTTCTTTTTCGTCGTCCTTTTTTGGTCCTCTTCTTCTTCTTGGTCCTTCTCTTCGCTACATTCTTCTTTGTGCTTCTCTTCGTCCTTTTCTTCTTCGACCATCTTTTGGTCCTCACCTTCTTCTTCGTCCTTGTTTGGTCCTCTCGTTCTTCGTCCTTCTTCGTCCTTCTGGTCCTCTTTTTTTCTTCGTCTTTCTCTTGATCCTCTCCTTCTTAGATCTCCTCCTCCTCTTCGTCATCGTCCTCTTTTTCATCTCTCTCTCGGTCCTCTTCTTGTTCCTCCATTGGCTTTTCGTCCTCCTCCTTGTCTTCTTATTTTTCTCGGTCTTCCTCCTCTCAGTCGCTTCTAGTCGTCCACGTTGCGGTCTCTCACTTCGTCCTATCTTGCGATCCGGCGTGTCGAGGAGCGCGGCAGCCTCCGGGGCTCGAAATACGAAGGTGTCCGGTCGGAGAAGAGAGAGGGAGAGAGAGAGACAGAGACAGAGAGAGAGAGAGAGAGAGAGAGAGAGAGAGAGAGAGAGAGTGTCGCCGGGAACACCATACGAGTGGCGTCTCTTCACGTTCTCCGATCCAACGACGACCAGCTCGAGATTGCGAGAAGTAAAGAGAGAGAGAGAGAGAGAGAGAGAGAAAGAGAGAGAAAGAGAGAAAGAGAGAGAGAGAGAGAGAGCACTTCGAAGGCACCTTCCTATAACCCTCCGCATGTTCGCTGCCCGTTGCTGCTGGGCTCCCTCCTTGGCAAGCATTTTCCATTGCGTCGATGTGCAGCTGTAATGCTCGCGAGCGAGGAAGGAGACATCGATCCTTCGAGACTGTACCGCGAGGCCCGAGGAAACGCAAAGAAAGCAAAGAAAGTGCAAGAGGACGAAGACGACTTCGAAACAGTGCGGATATAGTACGTATCGGTGGACAATCACTACTGGAACTTGTCTCTCGTTCCGCTGGAGCAAAGAGACGTGGAGCAAGTAGGAGGAGAACGAGATTGCTCCATCCCGATCAATACCACTCCCTGTACTTTTGCTCCTTTGCTCCGTCGTCCTTTTGCTGTATTTCGCTCTCTCGAGCTCTCTTTCTTTTCAGCCCTCTTCCTCGTCCTTTCTTCTTCTCTGTATGTTCTCACTCTCTCTCTCTCTCTCTCTTTCTCTCTCTCTCGCCCTCTCCCTTTCTAGATATACACATAGCGACTTGCCAGAATGTACAGCCTCAAAAAAAGAACTTCGCAAAGGATTCGAATATCATGTAGCAATTGATCCAAAAAATATTTCAAGTCCATTGGGAAAGATTTCAAACGCGTTATTAAATGAACAACAAATCAGATTAATTTCTTTCGGAAATACCACTATCATCTGTTAGCGTGCCGAGTCCCCATTTATCAATTTTTCATTATGTTAAGGTCAACCCAAGGTCATTGTAAGTTATTGGTCGGCTTTCGAAAAGAACATATGGAAGAGAGGAGATAGAAATTAGCCTTTCCATTTTTAAGCGTGGAGCAAACCTTAAAAATATGTCACCACCTCGAACGAGAAAAAAATGCTCTGGCTCGAATGTAGATCTTGACAAACTGTCCAACTTCGTTCAGCTCCTTTTTTTCTTAAATCAATAATTATAAGAGTTCTCGAGGGTTTCGTTTCTAACAGGTCACCCGGTACTACACACATACACACACACACACACACACACACACATACACACATATATATATTTTTTTTATGTACTCCGATAAATATTATATTATTTAAAGATTTAAAAAGTTTTCGAGTTTAATTATTATCAGCTTATTATCATATATATATATATATATATATATATATATATATATATATACATATCGCTGTTAATTTATATTATTATATATATAAGATAATCGGGTATATATATATATCCATCTATATATATACGTAACCTGTATGTATATATGCATGTGTGTAAATATTTATATAGCTATATATATCTACGCATCTCTTTTCTCTATACTTTTTCGTCTTTCTCCTCTTTCTCTTTTTATTTGGACCGTCCTTGTCCAACCCTATCTCCCTTTTATCTCCGTTATGTGCTACCCACTCCAGTTCTTTTTTTGTTTCTTTGTTCACCTTCTCATTCTTTCAAACCTCTCTCTCTCTCTCTCACTCTCTCTCTCTCTCTCTCACTCACACACTCTCTCTCTCTCTCTCTCTCTCTCACTCTCTCTCACTCACACACTCTCTCTCTCTCCCTCTCTCTCTCTCTCTCTCTCTCTCTGTTTCCTTTTTCTTCTCGTTTTGCTTTCTTCGCACCGATCAATCCGCGTAACAACTGGTCCGACACCTCGACACTGGTTAACCACCCGAGCTTGCCGTTTCCTTCACGTGCTATAGATATATAAAATTGATACGGTTGCACCCCTCTCACTCTCTCCCTCTCACTCGCTGTATATTTCTCTGTGAATAACTGAACACCATCTAATCTGCTGTAGTTCAGCAGCGAAGTTTCCTCTGTAGATTAGATTTTTGACAAGAAACGCGATATCAGCGAGAGAGAGAGAGAGAGAGAGAGAGAGAGAGAGAGAGAGAGAGAGAGAGAGAGAGAGAGAGAGAGAGCGCGAGAGAGAGAGAGAGAGGCTAAGGAAGAGAGATGGAGGCTTGCTCTCGGACGCTGCGCTTGCGGAATATCCCAAGCATTACCATTAGCTCGATACGGATCTTTGAATTTGAGACTCGCGGCGTATAGCTGCTATTACCAGAAACTAAACCACGACATCAACAATAATAATAACGAAATTAATAATAATAATATCGATAGTAATAAGAATGTGAAATAGAGAGATTGATTGATAACATTTATTATGCCCTAGTCAAACTGTTGAGCAAACATAAAATTACAAATGATAAAACAAGAAGAATGAAAGTACCAACAGAAACGAACATTTCAAGCAAAACATAAACAGAAAATGAACGGAGGTTTAAAGAAATGACGATTTTATATAAAACAAAAATAAAAAGAAATTAATTAAATACGGATTCAATATAATACAGAAACATACAGAAGTGAGAAAAACTAAAAAAAAAAATACAAGGTTTCAATATAAAACAAAAACTAACGATGCAAGTTCTCAT
>OZ023316.1:58150585-58155585 GCA_964007375.1 Ophion obscuratus | reverse complement strand
CTTATAAAAGATATTGACGTAAATCTTTTTAGGTTTGATAGACCTATAGTCCATAGTCTTGGAAGGTATGAACATTTTTTTTTGTAATTAATTCTACATCATTTATCTATCCCTGGTAGCAGCATCCGCATAGCCCCTTGACAAAAAAAAACGACGTCAGCTCCGTTGATGTTATTTCTGAGTAGTTTTATTTTAAACACAATAACCAAAAGTATCTGTGTCCAGTTAGGTAGTGGCTACTGTGCGAATAAGAATTATTAATTTTTATGCAAAAATAACAAAATGGCGGCTGTTGAAAAAAAAGTCTCCAAAAATAAGACTTTTTTGAGTGATATTTCGGTTAAAAAAGAGACAAAATCAACGAGGCAAAGAAGAAAGTGGTTTTGAGAAAAACGCGTTTACGGTTCGCGTTCGAGTAAGAGCACGCCGGAGAGTGCGCTCAAATAAACTCGAAAAATAATACTTGGACCACTCTGATCTTTATGAAATTTCTACACAATATTTTTCAAGGGGTCGATTTTCGAAATCAATAATAAAAAAAATGACATTTTTGAAGTTGCTAAAGTGATATGATCCCTTAAGTTGACATTAAGGGTAACTTTGACAGTTTTTGGGGCTCCCTTAATAGAGCGCCAAAATACGATTTGAATGTATGCGCATTTGAATGTGTTTAAATTTGTTATAATGTCGCTGAAGGTAATTGTAATGTGGCGCATGTTGATTTTCATCTCAATGACAATTATAAGACTGATTAAGTGCCCATTGTAGCACCCTAAGTACTTGATATTTTTATGCAAACCGTTTCCTTAATAACGATGAAACTTTGATTGTAATAAATCGTTGTTTTTCATTTAATTCCCCGTATAACGCATAAAATATCGAAATGTTTAAATTATGTCAAAGTAACACTTAATTTTTTTATACAAGTTGCATTTCAATGCCTTGCCAAAAACACTCGACGTTATTTTCAAACTTGAAAAAAATATAAAAAATGTGTGACTTATTGATAAAAATAATTAGCATTGGAAAGACAACTGAAACAGATGACATTAAGGGGTTAGGCCACTCTGGCACTCCGGAGGCCGAAAAAATAGGCTTTTCAAGAATTTTTTTTCGGAAAAACTACAAAATAAATCGAGATTACGAATAATGTTTTTCAAGCGATTCATTTCAAAATGGCGGCTGTGCAGCGTTCATCTCAAAACTGCATTTTTCAAGTTCGCCGTAAACATAACCCAGACAATTTTAGCCCGATTCACTTGAAATGTTGAATATATCTTGAAAAATACATTGTCTATGGAAGTACGTAGGATTTTTTTTTATATTGCATAGTTCATTTGTTATTAACAACTATCTAACGGAATTTTTCACTTTCCAAAAATTTGCCTAAAAAATCGTCAGATAATTGTTAACAACAAATGAATACCCGTGCAGAAATTTTGACCGGGATACCCTATGTCCGATCCAATCACGATCAGGATTTGTCACGGATTCCCCAAAACCGGTATCCCGGTTAGAATCCAACTTGCATCAGTATCGGAATATGTACGACGACGATGGCATAATTTGAAAATTTTGGCGTCACGTGTATTTTCGGTATTACTATAGATAGGAATTACATAGTAATACCGAAAATACACGTGACGCCAAAATTTTCAAAATTATGCCATCGTCGTCGTACATATTCCGATACTGATGCAAGTTGGATTCTAACCGGGATACCGGTTTTGGGGAACAAGTCTCTGTTTATACCCACCGACATGTCGGTGGGTATAAACATGTATTTAAGACAAATTAAAATCAAATTCACAATGATTAGATTAAAATTTACACCAACCGTGAGTTCTTACGTATTTCGAGAGAAAACATTTCGTCGAGGCAAAGAAATTTTTGCAAAAAAAGTTGTGAGTTTCAAATATTACATTATAAATATGGAAAAAATCACAAAATGAGTTGTGAATTTCCTCAAGTTGAAGAAAATAAAAATCGAATTCACGACAGTTATATTAAAATTTACACCACAAGTGTAAACGTATTTTGAGAGAAAACATTGTGTTGAGGCAAAGAAATGTTCGCACAAAAAGTTATGTGCAAAAATTTCTTTGCCTCGAGGCAATGTTTTCTCTCAAAATACGTACGAACTCACTTTTGGCGCAAATTTTAATCTAATCATTTTGAATTTGATTTTAATTTGTCTTAAATACGAAAAAATTCACAACTAATTTTGTGAATTTTTTTGTATTTATAATTTCTTGTCAATACATTTGCATTCGCAGATTTTGATGTGAATTTTTTTAAATTCACATCAAAATCTCGCGATGAGCGCGATCTGCCATTTGAATCTTTGGACAAATTTTTTTTTATTGATAGTTTAATGCACCAAAACTTTATAAATGTTATTTATTTTTATAATAAATTTAACATGTCATAAATCCATTTTTGACATTTTATTTCAGCCTGTATTCATCCGTGATCCTTCCCAGATTCCTCAATGATTCCATGGGGAATCTATTTAGAGTCATTAAAGGATCCGGTTCTGGATCCCTAATGGAATCCAGTTTACGGATCTTACATTTAGTCTTCGAATCTGATCCGATATCGGACTAGATCCCGACTGGGAGCCCGGGATACAAGTCAGAATTCAGCTGTATATCTGCCAAAATTTCTGCACGAGTATAAAAAAAATCCTACGTACTTCCACCGACGATGTATTTTTCAAGACATATTCAACATTTCAAGTGAATCGGTTGAAAATTGTCTGAGTTATGTTTCCGGCCAATCTAAAAAATGCAGTTTTGAGATAAACGCTGCACAGCCGCCATTTTGAAATTAATCGTCTCAAAAAAATTATTGTATACAGTCACTGATATGTATGATAAAACCCCTTTTTGTAATCTCGATTTATTTTTTAGTTTTCCTAAAAAAAAAATCGCCAAAAAGCGTATTTTTTCGGCCTCTAGGGTAGGCCTTGAGGCGTCGCACAAATGTCACCTATGGCGTTAAGCGGTACTTTAGGGACCATCGCGTGGATTGCCAACTTTCAATTCGAGAAAATAGTCTACCTAACGCCATCTACGATCAGCGGGTGGTGTCATATGCAGCCACTTAATGCACTTCGTTATCACCGTCCTCGAAGCACGTAACTTAACCCACAAAAAACAAATCCTTCTTCACTATCCTTGAGCCCCTACCGGTCGTTGGATACGAGCTTTTTTCTGTAGTATTAGGAAAAAAAAAAGAAAGTCCCTATCCTCGAGGGAGGGAAGGCGTGCAGGGTTTACAGCACGCCGTGTGTTACTCCCATGTTACTGATCCTGTATCCTCTTTTCTCGGTCTAACGTCTCTTTAATGCTACCACAGCACGCGCGCCTACCTCGTATTATGAACGTTCGTCGTTCGTATACTCTCCCTGCGGACAATTTAGTACGGCTTAACGACCGTCAGTAATTAGCACTTTGTCCCGACGGTAATGAAGCCGTTGCAGAGTAACATAGCACGAGGCATGTCCTCTCTCTTTCTCTCTCTCTCTCTCTCTCTCTCTCTCCTCTCTCTCTCTCTCTCTCTCTCTCTCTATTTCTCCAGGAGCAGCTGAGGACTCATATGTATGCGAAAGACTTTTAGCAGGCTATTGAGTCACAGCTCGCGAATGTGATGTGACGATGTTTATTTTCTTGTGTGTGTGTATATATATATATATATATATATATATTATATATATATATATATATATATATATATATATATATATGTATATATATGTATATGTATATATATGTGTGTGTATATATATATATATATATAATATATATATACACACACATATATACACACACAAGAAAATAAACATCGTCATATCTCAATACATATATACATATATATGGTTACATCAGACTCATGAGGGCTCCAGATGAGACACGAAACGATCCTCATCTCCGATTCGATCGTTATTCAACCGATCATGTACCAACTATAATGATAAACGTCGTCTACATACACACACACGCGCGCGTTTCTATACACTTGTGTATAGAAACAGAGGCCGTCACTAGTGTAATTAAGGACCCGCCGTGTGTACAGTCGACCTAAAAAACACGGTCACGTTTGCGAAAGTGCACCCGGCGGGTTTCCGATGCCCACATCGTTTCATTTTTTGCAGCTGTTTTTTTGTTTGGTTTTTTAAATGTTTTTTTTTGGCTTATTTTTTGGCTATTGTCGCTGTATTTGACTGTTTTATAATGCGATTGTATCAAGGTAAGAAGTTTTCTGTCAATCGGTAAGTAAATATACATTCACACACACACATATGTATATATATTTACATATTCATTGCGCTTAATTGGTACGGGTGGTCCGTAAAATCTAATCTTCATGGGTTGAGGGTATTCGATAAAATAAATGTTCAAAAGATGCCTAACGTAAAATAATGAAATTAAATAATTAATATTTGAATTTACGTAATTATGAAAAATGGAAATTAATTAAATAATCGGTGTAGATATATATATATATATATATATATATATATATATATATATATATATATATATATATATATATATTATATATATATATATATATACAGGGTGTCCAGAACTCGACGTCAAGCGAAACGGGATGACAGGATTGATTGTAACCATCATGAGAAAAATCAGAAAAAAATCTATCCCATGCAGTTTGAAAATTATGGGCATTTAAGAAAACCTAGAAATTTGGTCAAACTGTAACCATTTTCCGGTTATAGTGAAACAAACCCAAACAAACCCCAGTTTCCTAGAATTAAGACTATTTGTTAAACTATGAATTTGAAATTTCAAAATTTGTCTACTTCGAAAGGCCCTGTTTTATTTTTTTTCTGATTTTTCTCATGATGGTTACAATCAATCTGTCACCCCCGTTTCGGCCTCAGATTGAGTTCTGGGACACCCTGTATATATGTATATATATATCTACACCGATTGTTTGATTAATTTCCATTATTCATAATTACGTAAATTCAAATT
>OZ023316.1:58140117-58150385 GCA_964007375.1 Ophion obscuratus | reverse complement strand
CTCTGTCGCTCTCTCTCTCGTCGTCGTCGAATCCTCAAGAAGCGACCGGCACAATTACACGTAGGTTGATTTACCAAACAAAATGACCTACCGATAATCCCTCACGAGGAATAACGACACGAGGATAGGAAATGAAAAAAGCATGCAAAACCAAAACCAAAAGAAAAAAGCAGCCCCGATACCAAATTCATTCTCGAATTCGTACGAGCGCGGGCAGATTGTTTGGAAAGATTAATCGCGGGCGATTTGTCATCGACGAGCGCGATCTACGATATACGTCTACCTGCATTTTTGACAAACCGCCACGAGACTATCATTTTGAAGGAGAAGAAACGAGATAATTCGTTCTCAGGAGACTCAATATTAACGTGCATTAGCAGTAATAGTTATCGTAAAATAGATATAAAAATGTTTCGTTACACGTGTACCGTATAATATTCTAACGTTTACTGTCATAAATATTCATGCGGCGCGATGTATAAAAATAATTGGTACATCGAACATTCGGAATGCAATTACAATTATATTATCATATTTATCGATATATATATATATATTTATAGGCGTGCGTGTGTGTGTTCAGTGAATAAAAATGATTGATATTCTTTTCGAAAGTACACATCCGCGTGCATAATTATTCCATAAAAAAGGAGAGAAAAAAATAAGACGTCTGATCATTACGAAAGAGCAACGCTCGCGAATTATTCACGGCGGCGCACCGCGTCTCGTAAGGACTTTGAAATACCGCGATCGAGCGAGCATTTATTAAATGTAAGCGGGGCACCCACGTGTGAAACGGGGCGATCATTGACGGATAACGTACCGCGTACTCCTCGCATCGTCCGTACGTGCGAATTGCCTCCCTCGTACACGAACCTCCCGTACTTTAATCCCGCGCCCGTCGAGAAATAAAAAATTGTATCTTTATGAAGAAAAAGAAAAAAAAGGCCTGTGATATTTTTATGTTTGATATTTTGATATTGGTGTGAAGATTTGTGAGCTTCGCAGTTGAAGAGAAAGGTGCAAAATAAAACTGTCGAGGTATTTTTTTATGAGACGGAAAATTTATCACGGTTTGTTTATTTTTTTATTTTATTTTATTTTATTTTATTATCAGGAGGAATAATTTAGTTCGATTATGCGGTCTTATATGTTATGAATATCAACCCTTCGTAGTCACCGCCAGATAATTTCAGAGTAAGGTAAATGTCCCAATTATTGAACAGCTAAGGACCTGGGGGATTGAAGTCGGTGAGAAAAAAATATAAAATCAAGAAAAAACCATCGCTTTCAGGTTCAAATGATACTTTGATATTTTTACTTTCGAAAAATCACCCTTTAAAGTATTTTTAAATTATTTGAAATGAAAAAAAAGAATAACAATGTGAAGCATGCAAATGTCCCAATTATTGAACACTGGAAGTGCCTGTGTCCCTAATATTGAACAGGCATGTCCCAGTTATTGAACACTCTCGAGAATTCTCTTTTCGTTCTGAAAATATTATTTCGGGTACAATATTAAGAGATAAAAGCAAAATGAAACACTTAAATAATCTTTTGTTGATCATGTAAAAATACAAAAATATATATATAGACTCTTTTGACAGGTTTTTGGTTCATTCGCATTTGGTTTATTTTTGCTTTTCGACTCGAACTTCATTTTATTTTTATTTTCAGCTTCCTCGTTTTTATGTTCTGTGTTTGTTTGATTTTGTCGCAGTTTGGCTCCCTGAAATATCGGAGAGCAAAAAATAATGAACAGTACATTCGTATTGTTAAGTTACATTTAGGTTATATTCTGTTTTTACTTTCCTTTTTATGTTTATTGCACGAAAATGCAAATAAAAAATATATTTGACGATCTTAGAGTTATTATTAAAAGAATAAAGGTAAGTTTATTCAGGAACTTACACTTTTTTTTTAATAAATCCGATTCACACGATCTGTCACATGTTAACTGTCTCGATGTTTTGATGGGTTTAATGACGCCATCTTGGAGAATTTGAGTGTTCAATAATTGGGACACACTGCATTTTCTATGTCCCAATGATTGAACACCGTATTTTTTAACAAATAATTAAATAAAAAAATTTCACAAAAATTGTTATTTGTAAGAAATTTTCTGAGGAACCTGAAACGCCTTTACTTTTTGAGATGCGACAGTTTTTGAATTTTCTATGCCCTTACGCATGAAGCGGCGCGTCTTAGCAAAAACGATAAGCAGTTACCACAATACGTCAAATCGGATCACCGTTGCTGATTAAATAATTTTTGCTCTATCAATTAAAGCTTTTTTTGCACAAGTAAGGTAACATTTCGATAGCTAAAAGTTCCATATATGTAATGAAATTTTTATAAATACGTAAATGCATGCAGGTCAATGAGAAATAATAAAAATACAAGATAGTGTTCAATAATTGGGACCTGTTCAATAATTGGGACATTTACCTTAGTCGATTCTACCCAGTCAGTTGAAAAAAAAAATCATGAGAAAACTGTCGGTCCGATGTGGATGAAAAAAATACGAAAGACCATAGCCGGGTAAGTAGGGAAAAATTGCCCCCGCATTTTTTCCAGCGAAATTTCGAGTATATTCTGAGGTATAAAAAAAACAAATTTTCTGAAAATTTCATGCCCGTCAATGCAATGGTTTTAGAAAAATTAATTTTTTTTTTAAATATCAAAAAAAATTTTTTTTCGGAAACGATACAGGGGATCGATTCGATTTTTTTTTTGGTACATGTTCCGATCAAACGTGTTACGAAATAAAATTATAGAACATCTTGCGAAAGATTAAGGTTTGAAAAAAAATAATGTTCCTTGTTTTATTATTTTTTACTATAATCCACTTGGGGTACAATAGCGAAAATTTTTTCATATAATCTTTGGGCACCTTATTAGATTATATAATTTTTTCAAAATGATCGGTTTGGTACGCCACGGTGAAAAAAAAACAATCACACTTTATTGATATATTTTAGTTATATAGATATATAACTAAAATATATCAATAAAGTCTGATAGGTGACTAAATGATCGGCTTGGTACGCCACAGTGAAAAAAAAAGAAACACACTTCATTGATATATTTTAGTTATATATCTATATAACTAATTATATTAATAAAGTCTGTTTCTTTTTTTTTCACTGTGGCGTACCAAACCGATCATTTTGAAAAAAATATATAATCTAATAAGGTGCCCAAAGATTATATGAAAAAAAATCGTTATTGTACCCCAAGTGGGGTTATAGTAAAAAAATAAAACAAGGAACATTATTTTTTTTAAACCTTTTGCAAGATGTTCTATAATTTTACTCCGTAACACGTTTGATCGTAAAAAGTACCAAAAAAAATCGAGTCGATCTACTGAAGCGTTTCCGGAATTTTTATTTATTTTTTATTAAAAAAAAAATCATTTTTCCAAAACCATTGCGTTGACGGGCAGGACATTTTCAGAAAATTTGTTTTTTTTTATACCGCACAATATACTCCTAATTTCGCTGGAGAACATGCGGGGGCAATTTTTCCCTACTTACCCGGCTATGACCTTTGTTTTGTATATTGTAGATTACGTACGAAAAATCGATTTATGAAAAATCAAATGGCAAAATATTTTCAACAGTCATAAGAGGGTCAAGGCATATAGTGACACTTTTTCACTCGAAAATTCATAACCTCGTCAACTTTTTATATTTCCAACTAATATTCAAAAGTGATAATCGTTGGGTATGATACTTTTGGGAAAAAATTGAAGCATAGTGCGCGTTTCGAAAAAGGTATTTATTCCAACGTGTGAGGAGTGTCGATTTTGGAGTAGAAAAAGGTTGAATTATTTTTAAAATATGGAATTATTGATTGGTGATTTTCCTATATAAATAAATATATCTGAGGTTTATTTATAATTATTTTTTCTGTAATCAGCAGACGGAACCATCCAATTCGATTATTCAGGCACATACATTATGAATAATTATGAGTAAGGATCGTTTACATCTATTCACATATATGTTTATAAATATATTCGAGGTTTCATTTTATATCGAAGTTTTTTTAATAAGCAGGTGGAATCGTCTAGTTCGGTTAAAGGTTTATACTATAAATAATAACAGTAAGGATCTTTCCCATCAGTTATACAGTTATATACGATAGAAATATTAACATGGCTATTTTACATCGATTGTTGATTCATATATGTATATAAAAATACCCGAGATTTTATTTTATAATAATTTTTTTTAATTAGCAGGTGAAACCATATAATTCGACCATTCGGTTGTTTATATTATAAATATTTACGGTGAGGGTCTTTAAAATTGAACAAACCAAAATTTAAATATTATAAATATTAAGAGTGAGGACCTTTTAATTTTGAACAAAAAACAATGATTTGTATATGAACACACAGATTATACCATACGTAGGATATTAGACGTTTATATATATATATATATATATATATATATATATATACATATATATATATTAGAGGCTCTGATTATGCGATGAGAAAAAAAGGTGGGCGAAGAAAGTGCCGGCACAGTTTCCGACGAGAGAAGATCGCCGGTGATCGCTATATAGATCTTCTCTGAATCTCTCGCCCATGGGAGAGCAACGTTCTCTCTCTCTCTCTCTCTCTCTCTCTCTCTCTCTCTCTCTCTCTCCCTCTCTCTCTCTCTCTCTCTCTCTCTCTCTCTCTATATATATATATATATATATATATATATATATATATATATATATATATATAGTTTGAAGGGTCTTCTCACTATAGACGCTAAAAAAGGATATTAATTTTTTTTAATTCTTGAAATAATTCGTTGATTGATTGAAAATTTTGAAACTTTTCAAGTATGAATTGGGCTGGAGTCACGGCGATAAGCTCAGGATAGCGCTCCGACATGGAACGTCCTGTATCACGTGTGCGGAGAGACGATATTCGCGCGCGTATTATCGTGTTATCGCAATTAATCGCAGGTATATAAAGGTTAAATGCCGGGGTTAATCGGTCCGCGGATGATTGTCATGATAATGACGATGATAAGCCAGCAAATATATATATATATATATATATATATATATATATATAGAGAGAGAGAGAGAGAGGGAGGGAGGGAGAGAAATATATCTATATCTTTTAGATCTAATCAGTGACTCGATCAACAGATGGATTCTCTCGATCGAGAGTTTCGAAGAAAGGCTACCGATGAAATAATAAGTTAGCACTGGTAAGTGTGTAGAATACATCCTCGATGAGTCTCGATTTCAACATATATATATATGTGTGTGTGTGTGTGTGTATATATATATATATGGGATATTCCAAGCCATCTCCCCCAGCCCGTGACCCCGACCATTTTTTATTTTTCTGATTTTTTTTTGTAAAATTCTACCCTATGAAAGCAGTACAAAAAATGTCGGTTTCGAAAGCTTTGGGTATGTTTAGACTCCTGAACTAATTGAGATATCGACAAATGTTGATATATAACATTTTTTTCACATCAAAGCTTACTTTCGTTGAAAAATATAAGACAAATTATTAGTTATCAATGTGAACATTTTTTTTGCTTCTAAAGTAAAAACGATTTTTTTTACAGATGATTCCCTTTTTTAGTTTTTTTCAAAAAATTCTCTAAAATAGAGTGACCCAATCTATGATGTTGAAGACTAGTCTCATCGTGGGCCCATTTTTCCTTCCATTTTTTTTCGAATAAATCAAATTTTTTTAGAAGATTTTTATCATTTTAATCTCCAATAGTGCTATTAATCATTTAGTGATTTCCAATTCGGCTTCGACATCCCTGAAAAGGTTTATTTTTCATTTGTGCTGAATTTAACGAAAAAAAACGTTTTTATTGAAAATATTTTTTTTCCTTTAAATTCAGCACGAATTTCTTCTTATTAAAAATACTTTTTTTTTCACTTCTACAGTGAAAACTTGTTTTTTTTTACAGATGATTGACTTTTTTTTAGTTTTTTTCAAAAAATTCTCTAAAATAGCGTGACCCATTCTATGATGTTTACGACTAGCCTCATCGTGGACCCATTTTTCGTTCAATTTTTTTCGAATTAATCAAATTTTTTTGCAAGATTTTAATCATTCTAATCTCCAGTGCTGCTATTAAAGATTTTGTGATTTCCAATTCGGCTTCGACATGCCGGAAACGGTTTATATTTCTTTTATGCTGAATTTAACGAAAAATAACTTTCTTATTGAAAATAACTTTTTTCCTTTCAATTCAACACAAAGTATTTATTTAATTGAATTTTTTTTTTTGTTAAATTCAGCGTAAATAAAAAATAAACCGTTTGAGGCCTGTCGGAGCCGAATTAAGAATCACAAAATGTTTAATGGCATTATTGTAGAGTAAAATGTTAAAAATCTTCTGAAAAACACATGATTCATTCGAAAAAAGAAGGATAAATGGACCCACGATTAGACTAGTCTTAAACATCATAGAATAGGTCTCTCTACTTCAGAGAATTTTTTGAAAAAAATTAAAAAAGCCAATCACCTTAAAAAAAATTGTTTTCGCTTCAAAAAAAAAAAACGTTGACATTGATAACTGGTCATTTCTTCATATTTTTTAACGAAAGTATGCTTCAAAATGAAAATAAGCTATCTTTTGCTATTCTTTTGATCGTGAATTAAGAAAGTCGTCCAATGTATTTTTGAGATCTGACAGATCATCAAATTTTTTATCCCGTAAATAGTTCTTCAAAGCTCGAAACAGGTGATAGTCGGTAGGTGCTAAGTCTGGTGAATACGGTGGGTGTGGTAGAACTTCCCATCCTAGCTGCGAAATAGTTTCTTGTGTCATCTTAGCGACGTGGGGTCGAGCATTGTCAAGGAGAAGCCGAACGTGAAGACGTTTACGCCTTTTCTGTTTCATAATTTTAGCCACCTTTTGCAGTTGTGCAGAATAAATCTCTGCCTGTATTGTGGTGTTGGTTGGCAGAAATTTGTAATAGAGCATGCCCTCAGAATCCCACCAACAACAGAGTAAAACTTTCTTCATTTCACGGGGCTGTTTAGGGGTCGGTTCTGGTTTTTCCCCTTTCGATAGACACTGACGCTTGCGCGTGTGATTAACATACAATACCCAGCTTTCATCCCCAGTGACTATTTCTTGAAGAAAATCCTTTCTTTGCAGACGATGCAGGAGTGAAAGACAGATGGACATGCGTGTTGCTATGTTTGATTCGCTGAGATTGTGCGGTATCCAAGACGAAACAACCTTCCTATATCCCATCTCTTGTAAATGTCGAAGGATCGGGGGCTGACTGCAGTTGACTTTGTTGGCTAATTCTCGTGACGACATATTAGGCTTTGCCTTTATAAGTGCTCGCAGTTCTTCATCGTTCACAATCGATTCCCTGCCGGACCTAGGTTTGTCTTCAAAAGATGTATCGCCAGAATGAAAACGCTGATACCAACGGGAGACCGTTGAACAATTAACTACATTAGCCTTGAACGCACTGCACATATTACGGGCTGCAGCTCTTACAGAATGCCCTTACAAGAATTCGTAATATGCGATTGCTCGAAGTGCACGTTGATCCATCTTTGCTCATACTGACTCCGCGGAACATCTGACTCGCTTATATATCCTGCGGCATGGAAGGCTCTAGACCATTCTTGTATTTCCTATTCTCGAATGTTCTCGAACTTCATTATTAGGAAAAATATTTTAATTGAAAAAAAAGTGTTGCAAGATTTTTGTACCAACCCAATATATATATGTGTATATATATATGTATATTAGACTGATTCAAAAAAAAAATTTCCTTCTGCATTCTCGTGCTATTGTTGGGCACTGATAAAACAAAATTTCTCTAAAACGATGGGCGCGGTCACTCAATTTTTAGAGGTGGCTATCTCGACTTTTTTGTATTTGAATTTTTTTTAACGAACGTATTGCATTTAAGCATATTCATGGCTTCGGATTACGGATAAAAATCACATCCAGCAGCTGTTTCGTAAAAAAAATAAACTATAACAATTTGAAAAGGGTGCAATATTCACAATTCAAATTCAGGTAGATCAATAATGACGTCTATACTACTCTCGTTATTCATGTAGATTTATTTATACGCATTAACATTTCGCACTTTTTACGAAAAATTAAATTATAAGCTTTTATTCATAAATCGTATATTTACATTTTCAAAATGCTACGCTTATATTATCTTCAAACTCATTTACATTTCTTCCCAGCCATTCTCGAGTTCGTTAACATTTTGGGCAGAACGAAAATGTGCAACGTTGAACAGTTTGTCCAAATCTCTCTTAAATTTACGCTCCTTCGATATTTGTGACGGCAAATTCTTTTTAACTCGATTTTTTTAAACTTGTTTCCAGACTAGATGGAGTTTTATTGATTTCAAGATTGCGTTATTCAATCGACGCGTTGGAATATCAACACATTTCCATTGTTCGAAAATTTCTTCCATCGTTTCGTGTGCACTTCGACGTATGGTCAGTTTTTCTCTGTTATGTTTGTAAAAGAACAAACTCAAAACTTTCCTGATTTTTATCCGTAATCCGAAGCCATGACTATGCTTAAATGCAATACGTTCGTTAAAAAAAATTCAAATACAAAAAAGTCGAGATAGCCACCTCTAAAAATTGAGTGACCGCGCCCATCTTTCTAGAGAAATTTTGTTTTATCAGTGCCCAACAATAGCACGAGAATCCAGAAGAAATTTTTTTTTTTGAATCAGTCTAATGTATATGTGTGTGTATATATATATATATTAGTACTTAGTAAGACCACGGCACTCTTAGGGAACTCAGGTTCCAGAGTATGAAATGAAAATCTCTCTCTCTCTCTCTCTCTCTCTCTCTAGATTTTCGTTTATATTATTTTCTTCATATGCTATTTCGTGATGTTTATTCGGTTAATCTCAAGTTTATAATTTCGTTTGTCAGTAACGAATTTTATTTTGTACATCGATTTGCTGTTTTATTTTATTCGTTTATTTTTTACGTCGAATCTTGATTTCTCTTTTTCAATTAAATTGCTGAATCTTCATTCTCCTTTCATTGTTATCTTTATAACTATCGGAGAGTTCACTTGAGCATAATGAACATTATCAATCAATCAATCCCCCTATCTCTCCCCCCCCCTCTCTCACACTCTCTCTTTCTCTCTTTCTCCTGCTCGGGCTCCAGAAGAGCTTTATCAAACTCCACAACACAATACAACCCGCGTACATTGAATCGTCCGTTTCTTATGAAGTCGCACATCCGCGTGTGCGTGCACATCGTAGAAAAGTTGCGTGGTGAGAACGTGCTTGGCTTAGTGGTAATAGCCGGTTAATCCCATTAGAATACGTTACGGTATCCGCGCGGACGTTATAGGCGAGGCCCCGCGCCCTCCTATACGTGCATTAGCTCCGACAGTCAGTAGGACACCCGCATGCACACACGCATACGAAAGATATAAATGTGCGTTGGAACATTTCGCGAAGAGACTTCTGGGCCTTGCGGGACGAGAGATCTTTTCGCGAGGATATCGCACTGATACAAGCGAGGAGAGAGCGTACATCCGTTTCATCCGTGGTAAGTTTGTTGCCGTCTAAAAATTATATCTATGTATAAACTTTTACATATACGTATATATGAATATGAATGGAATAAACAAAAATGCCGGTGTCTGGGTTGCTTATATATGATTACGTGCGTTTCGGTGAGAAAACTATAGAGAAACGTTAGCAAGAGAGAGAGAGAGAGAGAGAGAGAGAGAGAGAGAGAGAGAGAGAGAGAGAGAGAGAGAGAGAGAGAGAGAGAGAGAGAGAGAGAGAGAGAAAGAGAGAGAGAATGGAAGAGTTGCTGCTGTTGCTGCACCCCCTGGGGAGACGGTAAGCCACCCAAGAAGCAAACTCTCCGATAACTTGTAAGACACACATACATTGATACATATATACAGGGTGTCCTGTCATGAATGAATAATCCTGCAACTGTCGATAGGTCAGATCATGTCCTATTACATGCTGGAATTTCATTTCTACAAATGATAACATTTTTCGACCCAGTTTCTGAGAAAATACTCTTGCTTATTTGTTTTATCTAGAAAAAGTCTTTTTTTCAACCGTAAATGTTAAGGAAGCTTTATGAAAAAAGATCTTATCTTTTCATCTGAACATCTGACTTTGATAGCCTGCGGAGTAAAAGAATGTAAAATGAAAAACGGTATAAAAGAATGGCTCATATCATGCCAGTTACTTAAAAAGGTCGCTTAGTTATCGTCGTTTCATATCATTTGCAG
>OZ023316.1:58115117-58135117 GCA_964007375.1 Ophion obscuratus | reverse complement strand
AGTGAAGAACTTTTTCATACGAAAAAAAATTGTTAAATTTGCACGTGATTTTGTACTCCTTACTGTGGCCTAACCTCTTAACGATCGTCCTCCAAATGATCAGATGTTCTCATGGCTAAGATCTGGATTATAGGATCGAGGATAAAAGGACATACAAGATGTCCTTTTTCCATGAATGTGTGTACGTGTGCGTGTGTAAATATGTCAGTTTGTTTGAGCTTAACCCAAACCCAAACCCAAACAAACATTTATTTCCCCAAACTGCTAATCTAGTGGTAATAAAATTTGTTTTCTCCGATACTTCTCGCGCTCGTAATCCTGATTTTTACGATGCAATGTCACAATCTTTAGACGCACGGAAATGTAGTACGGAAATGTAGTAATAGCATATATATATATATATATATATATATATATATATATATATATATATATGTATGTGTGTGGGTAGAGAGAAGCGGATAGATCAAGTACCAATCGAAGCCAAAATCGGAAGATTTATGAATCATCAGGAATGGTGTATATATGTACCCAGTATTCCTAATCATTCTAGAACGTTTGTATTTTTCTGTGTTACTTCCAAAGATTGCTATACTAATTTGATATCGTCAGGGAATCACCGTCAATTTCTCAAACATAATCAGTAGATCAGTAGTTCGTATAAATCAATTTGTCTATTCAACCCCTCACGTGAGATTTTCCAACAAAGAGGACGTTTGAAAACTAGTCAAATAGATATCTCACATTTTTAATACAAATTTACATATGTGCGAGAATTACACTTCCAATAGTATTGCATATTTATTTATTTATTAGTCGTATATTTTAACCGTCATAGTAGATGGACACATTTTTGGCCTGACAATAAAAGGAGCTGTATTGGCTATTTGACCGACAAAAATGTTGTCTCCAGGTCTGCTGTCATATAATACCAACCTAGTGGACTATCTTCCAGTCCAACGACTCAACCATAACCTCAAAATATACATTGTGCGCACAGCGGGCAAAATTAATTGCAATATTGCGCAATTATAATATTGGATAACATTCAATCATTATAAAAATTATGTTACAAGTATAAATACTTCGAATAACAAGTATGAGAATACGTCCGATTTTGCGTAACAATAAAATTAATTACTAAGAGAACGTAAATGTCAATTATATAAAAAATTAAATAAGTAAAAACAGGTCTGCTGTCATATAACACCAACCTAGTGGACTATCTTCCGGAGCAACGACTCAACATAACCTCAAAATATACATCGTGAGCACAGAGGGCAAAATTAATTGCAATATTGTGCAATTATAATATTGGATGACATTCAATCATTATAAAAATTATGTTACAAGTACAAATACTTCGAATAACAAGTACTGAAATACGTCTGATTTTGCCGACCAATAAAATTAATCACCAAGAGAACGTAAATGTCAATTATATAAAAAATTAAATAAGTAAATAAACATTCATACATATTTATTTTTGTTTAATTTTTTTTTACAGTAGTGCTCGGATTCTTTCAACTTTAGCACATTATTAGCATTATTATTTTTCAAACTACATGTATATATATAAATATGATTTTCGTAGCTAGTCTATATACAGTGGCGTGCAAAAATTCGAGGTCCGCGAAGTTGCGTTAAAACTATTTGAAAAAGGAAAGAGTTCTCGTGATATTGCAAATACTCTATTGGGAAAAGCACAGTAAACCGTATTATTGTGAAATATAAATCGACAAATTCGTTGTGTGATAAAAGTCGAAGCGGTAGACCACGAAAAACTTCAAAACGCGTGGACAAAATCATTAGAAGAAAGTGCGTCATAGATCCGCGAAAAATTGCAGCAATAATTTCGCGAGAATTGCGCAGTGAAAATCTTGCTGATATCAGTCGGAGTACGGTATCCCGAGGTCTGAAGCCTGTGGTATTGATTGGGCGCGTCGGTGTAAAGAAACCACTCATTAGCACAAAGAGTAAGAAGGCTAGATTGAATTTTGCCAAAAAATATCAACATTGGACAGTATCGAATTGGCGGAAATTTCTTTTTTCCGACGAATCCAAATTTCAATTGTTCGGAAGTGATGGTCGCGAGTACGTAAGACGTCCAGCAGGTACCAGATACGATGTACGATATCAAATTCCAACTGTAAAACAGGGTGGCGGAAATGTTTAAGTTTGGGGAGCATTTTCTGATAACGGTATTGGTCCGCCAATAGAAATCCAAGGCAATATGGACGCTATAATGTATCGAAATATATTGCAAGACCGTATGCTCCCATTTGCAAAGAAAAATATGCCGAATGGGTGGATATTTCAACGCGACAATGATCCCAAACATGCTTCGCGTCTTGTGAAGAATTTCCTTGAAAGCCGAAAAGTGCGCCTTCTCGACTGGCCCTCGCAGTCACCGGATTTAAATCCGATTGAACATTTGTGACAAGAGCTCAAGGTTCGCGTTGGAACGAAGAATCACTCCGACAAAACGGAATTATGGGATCATTTGCAATATGAGTGGAAAAAGATGCCACAACATCGCATCTCGCAATTAATTGCGTCTATATCCCGACGATGTGCTGCTGTAATCGCTGCTAAGAGGATGGCAACGAAGTATTCAGTCTAGAGAGAAAAATAAACCATGTTTTGTTATTTTTATAATGTTTTGTTTTTTGTTTTCATACGCAATAGTATACGGCTCAATACTTTTGCACGGTCATTAAATAAAAACTGTTGGACAATTAATTGTTGAAGAGTGATATTACTGTTTATACCACATTTTTTTAATATCAAGCATCTCGACGCCAATTATAAGTGTCATCACTCGTTTGTATTTCCCGTACCATTGTATTTCTATGCGATATCCACGAAAAATAGGGTGGCCCGAAACTTTTGCACGCTACTGTATATATATAAATATATAGATCTGATTAATATATATATATATATATATATATATATATATATATATTAGATTGATTCAAAAAAAAAATTTTTTTCTGGATTCTCGTGCTATTGTTGGGCACTGATAAAACAAAATTTCTCTAAAAAGATGGACGCGGTCACTCAATTTTTAGAGGTGGCTATCTCGACTTTTTTGTATTTGAATTTTTTTTAACGAACGTATTGCATTTAAACATAGTCATGGCTTCGGATTACGGATAAAAATCGGAAAAGTTTTGAGTTTGTTCTTGTACAAACATAACAGAGAAAAACTGACCATACGTCGAAGTGCACACGAAACGATGAAAGAAATTTTCGAACAATGGAAATGTGCTGAAATTCCAACGCGTCGATTGAATAACGCAATCTTGAAATCAATAAAACTCCATCTAGTCTGGAAACAACTTTTAAAAAATCGAGTTAAAAAGAATTTGCCGTTACAAATATCGAAGGAGCGTAAATTTAAGAGAGATTTGGACAAACTGTTCAACGTTGCACATTTTCTTTCTGCCCAAAATGTTAACGAACTTGAGAATGGCTGGGAAGAAATGTAAATGAGTTTGAAGATAATATAAGCGTAGCATTTTGAAAATGTAAATATACGATTTATGAATAAAAGCTTATAATTTAATTTTTCGTAAAAAGTGCAAAATGTTAATGCGTATAAATAAATCTACATGAATAACGAGAGTAGTATAGACGCCATTATTGATCTACCTGGATTTGAATTGTGAATATTGCACCCTTTTCAAATTGTTAGAGTTTATTTTTGTTACGAAAAAGCTGCTGGATGTGATTTTTATCCGTAATCCGAAGCCATGACTATGCTTAAATGCAATACGTTCGTTAAAAAAATTCAAATACAAAAAAGTCGAGATAGCCACCTCTAAAAATTGAGTGACCGCGCCCATCTTTTTAGAGAAATTTTGTTTTATCAGTGCTCAACAATAGTACGAGAATCCAGAAGGAAATTTTTTTTTTTAATCAGTCTAATATATATATATGTATATGTATATATAAATCTGATTTTCATAGCTAGTCTATCTACAACCATCAGCCCTGCAGGGGTTCCTCGATCGTTACGTGATGCCAGCAAGCCCCACCGAGCATTCTCTCTCTCTCTCGCCCCATCATTGTTGTTCGACGCTCGTTCTTTCGTCTCAACAACGGTCTTCCCGCGCTTATATTGCCCGTTCGGCTTAAATATACAACAAAACAATCGCTGGTAGTGCGTCACGCGGCCGTACCTGCTAGTAATAATGGCAATAAAAAAAACATTGAAAAAAACGTGTAACCATAAGAGATACCTCGAATCGCCGATACAAAAGACGGATTGAGAAATTTTTGCGTCCCGAACAGTACCCCGCGAACCGCCGCGTGTTTCCTTCGATATTTCTTTACTGCAACACCTGCGCTGCTGCCTCGCGGTCAACCCGCGCGCCTCTTACTACCGTAACATTATTTCGCACTTTTTATTTTTTTCCTCGTGGTTTAACGTTCTTTTTTTTACTTAACTTTTTTCCCAACCGAAGTAAAGGACCCAATTATTCGGAGGAGTTAACGATACGTTGGACGTGGAATTCTTGAACATTAGGGTCGCAGGATCCGAGAAAAAAAATGCGAGTCTAGTACGCAAAATTGCATGGTCTGTCAGACATTACGAAATCGACGGTTCAAATATATATATATATATGAATATATCTACACACACACACATATTGATTGATGCTCAAGTAAATATAAATAATTATAATTTATATATGATGATCATTTATATTCACTCGAGCATCAATTTTATTCTCCCGAAAAAAATAATTAAATAATTACGCGTGTAAATATTTAGTAGAAAAAATGCATTGTGTATTTGGTAAAATAGTATTTTTATAATAATTTTATATCATTCAATTCTGATGAATTTTACGGACTTAAGTTACATACATATAAAAAATCACGCACACACACACACACACACACACACACACACACACACACACACACACACACACACACACACACACACACACACACACTTTTACATACATTTTCAATAAAAAAAATACACGCATTTTGCCAAGTTATTACTCAATTATTGCTCATGCTTAGGATATTGGTGGGAAAAGATGTGTAACTTGGCACACATATTGTGCACATTATGAGGTACAAGACCAAATTTTTACAAATTTTTCCAGTTATTGTCACGATGCCTAGCTTTGCAATGACAATCTCGTTTGCATCTTTTTGAGTTTTATCATGCGAGACTATTTATTGACGTTTCAAGGCAACTTTTGAACTGCGAAAAACTTGAAAATAATAAAAAAAGTTTTGTTTTTATCAGAAGTATGAAAACTCCTTTAAATTAAATTTGAACATAGAATCAAACCGGAGCCACAAATTCGTTGCACTGAAATAAGTTGTCGCAATGCATACTATAATTATCGAGTGAACATAATATGCAAATTAAAACTTACAAAAAAGTGCCAAAGTGAAATGTTATTAGTGGAGCGGTAGGCTTGGAGTGCTTTTGTTTTACATTTGGATACATTTTCTACTATTCCTGGGTAACTCGAACAATGAATTGTTTGTTCCTCGTCGCTTGTCAATCTATTATTATATTCAGTAATGAGCTTGATTCCCCTTTCCGCGACGTCAGTAAAGACCCTTCATTTATTGAGAATTTGCGAACGTAGGTGACAATTTTAGTCCAAATGCCACTCGGATACGTTGTTCTTTAGAAAGCTATTATATACATATATACAGGGTGTCCCATTTTAATCTTACACCTGAATTTTCTCGAAAAATATTGCTCGGACGAACTATTGTGTGGAGCAAAACTTCTAGGGATTGAAGGGGGACGTTTGAAAAAAAATTATTTGAGGAGCCAAAATTCAAAATGGCGGCGTTACAAAGACTGACATGTTTTTTTCAAACGGAAACATAACTTTTTTTATTGCCCAAAAAATTTGTCAGCTGAAAACTAAAAACTTTTGTTGAACAAATTTTTTGATAAAGTTCATAGTTTTCAAGTGAGAACATCATTTTCAATTATTTCAGATGTATCCAGGATTTGTGTGTGTGTGTGTGTGTGTGTGTGTGTGGGCGCGCGTGCGTGCGTGCGTGCGTGCGTGCGTGTGTGTGTGTGTGTGTGTGTGTGTGTGTGTGTGTGTGTGTGTGTGTGTGTGTGTGTGTGTGTGTGTGTGTGTGTGTGTGTAAGTGTAAGTGTTTGTGCCATTTGTGCCGTTTAATAGCGTTTGTGCCATTTTCAGGCCCAAAAACGTGTTTCTTTAAGTCCTTGACGAACTTTGATCACGATGGGTACAAAAACACACACACACACACACACACACACAAATCCTGGATACATCTGAAATAATTGAAAATGATGTTCTCACTTGAAAACTATGAACTTTATCAAAAAAATTTTTCAGTTTTTAGTTTTCAGCTGACAAATTTTTTGGCAATAAAAAAAGTTATGTTTCCATTTGAAAAAAACATGTCAGCCTTTGTAACGCCGCCATTTTGAATTTTGGCTCCTCAAATAAATTTTTTTCCAACGTCCCCCTTCAATCCCTAGAAGTTTTGTTCCACACAATATTTCGTCCGAGCAATATTTTTCGAGAAAATTGAGGTGTAAGATTAAAATAGGACACCCTGTATATATATATATATATATATATATATATATATATATATATATATATATATATATATATATGTACATTTCTGTGTATGTTCATTTTCATTCATGTTATCAGAACTGATTTTCACTTGAGCAAATTTCCACATGAATTTAAGAAAGCCTATTTGAAATATAGGCACCAAAAGCTTTTTCTACAGTTCTTATAAATAGTGCTATAAGTTCCAGTTAAAATTTATTCAGTGAACAATATTACGTGGGAATTATATATATATATAGCCATGATGCAGACAGATACGATAAACAATAGAAGCGAAATGATTCGAGCTGTGTCGCAATCGTTGTATCGTAGTGTATTCTCTGCTCGTGGCGCGAAGGAATCTTAGAGGGGTCTGATTCTCTCTCTCCTTCTCTCGCGGTTTAGGCAATACGCGCCGGCGATCGCGGTTGCACGCGCGCAGAGCTTGGCAATTATCGATTTTCCCATTCCGTTTCTCGCCAGGTTGAGATCGCTTCTCGTCCCGTTGAATTTTATTTTCTGCCGGTGCGAGAGAGCGAACGTGGGCGAGAGAGAAAGAGAGAGAGAGAGAGAGAGAGAGAGAGAGAGAGAGAGAGAGAGAGAGAGAGAGAGAGAGAGAAGGAGAGATAGAGAGAAAGACGAAGAAGGACGAAGAAAGAGCACGAAGATTCGGGAGCTTCGAGCTCGGTCTTAAAAGCAGCGGGAGTTATATTTCACGATGCCACAGGCTGTGAGAGATTGAATCGAAAGACAGAGGAGCGAGCGTATAGTCGAGATCCAATTTGTACGGCTGCTGACGATCTCGCATAGTAAATTCATCTTTTTTTTTCTCCTTTTTCTTCTTCTTACTCGACGCGGTCAGAGCTCTCCCTTCCCATACACGTATATATATATGCGTGTATGTGTGTGCATATAAATGTAGAGAGAACACTTCGAACCTGCTGTACTAATGTAATGTTGCCTATCAGCACATTTCTCACTCATTTATGGACGGTTCTTGAATGTTTTTTAATCGAACCGTTGATTTAGGGCGCTGGACGGTCCCTGAAGTGACCATTATATTAAAATGCTTGTCTCTATGGAAAGGCGATTTCGATGACATTGAAGGTGACACGATATCGTGTACGGGGACAGTACGACTTAGTGCGAGGACGTTCCCGCAACGTCGAACGTCTTCGAAGTGGCCTATGCCAAGTAGACACGGTCGCGACTTGGTCAGACCGTATATTCGCGGGATTTGCGCGATCCTCGCGTGCGGTATTCGAGCGCCCTGCTGGTGCTACTCGAAGGTGAACACTTCTCGCCAATTAATCAACGATAATTGCTTGCAGAGAGAGAGAGAGAGAGAGAGAGAGAGAGAGAGAGAGAGAGGGGGGACGATAATTAGAGGATAAAAATTCTTTTCGACGTGTAACTACACGGGAATCGGAATACTGTATTTCCCCCCCCCCCCTCTTTTTTTATATAAAACGAGTTTATGATAAGGATGCGGGTTTTTATAGCTACTATCATTTTGTCACAATTTATGATACTGATAGAAATATTGTTTGGAACATTTTTGTTTTTTCGTGAAGCATTAGTTTATTCAATATCAGCTTTGTTGTTGAATTGGCCGACTATTTTTATATCGTAATCATTAAAATGAATAATGTAAATTATAACTCATATTATTGTTATTTATTTTTGATTGACGTGTCTTCTACTGGTCGACACCCAAGGTGGTGGTGGAGCCCTGGACTCACCGCCCAGTATTATTGTTTTAGTCAATCTTATTATTGATATTAATATTATTAATTTATATTATGTTATAATAGCGATAAAAGTAATAGAATTTTTAAAAAATTAACAAAAATGAAAAGAAAAAAATCGGTGTGTTCAGTCTTCCTGTTTACCAAATTATATATATATATATATATTGTGGTATCAAATTTATTTCTACATCGAAAAAGTATGGTCAGCCTCTCAAATTCAGCCGAGTTCGTATTCGCGAGCGAAAAGATCGTGATCCTGACGAGCGCAGCTGCTGCTCCCGTTTTGCCGACGAAGGCTCGGAGAGAAGCGGATATATATATATATATATATATATATATATATATGAACATATTGATATATACAGCTTTTACGTGGGTGGTTAGGACGCAGTCCTCCGCGGCCGGTGTACTCGATATGTGTATACGTTGTATGTAACATATGCATACCTTTGGATACGACAGGTCCAGCAAAAGATGTGGGCTGAGCGGCCCCTCTGTCTCTCTCTTTCTCTCTCCGTACGCCACTCTGTCTCTCTTGCTTTCTCGTTCGCTCGTGAAATGTATTTGATATTCTCCTTATTTGTGGCCTTTCATCGGCCAATTTCACATGTGATCTTTCTCACGCCTATTACGAATAATTAAACGATAATAATAACAGTAGCGAAAGTAGGTAACGATAATCATAATGGTGATATTGGCGATGATGAGAATTATGATAAAAATAAAGATAGCGATGTTAGCAATGGTGAGAATAACAATGGCACCAGCAACAGTGATATTATCGGTACGAAGAATGATAAACATAATAATACTAGTAATAATAATCAGGAGGATGGTAATTATAATATTGATATCAACGTTCTTCCAATAATGAAACACTAATGAAAAGCATAAATGGCGATATTATTGCCAAGCTGAATAATAAAAACAATAATAATGGTAATAATCAGAAGATTGGTACTTACAATACTAATATTAATAATAATATTGTAATCCCAATGTTAATCATTACAATTACAATTACAATATTAATATTGTTATAAATTACAATATTGATTACAATATTAATATTAACAATTAATATAATAAACAATATTCTTATAGAAATAAAACACCTAATTGTTTTTGCAGTTCCTCCCTCTCTTTCTTGCCCTCTCTCTCGCCCCAGCAATTACGAGATACCGTGAAAATGCAAAAAAGCTCTGCTTTCCATTGCAGTGTCAAAAATCTCGTGAACCTCAGATCGAATACCTCAAAAGGTTCAGCTGAATTATGATAGTGGATTCGTCCTATTAAAAAATAAATAAAAATAGGAAAAAAAATAAAAATTATTTTGCTACCGTGCATCGTACAGCTTTAAACTGACCGGACGAGGTCCATTGGTACTGCGCGAGGAATCCGTGGTTTCTGAATTTATATTCAGCCAACCTAAGCGCGTTTATAACGATACAAAAGCCCGAGGGGAAACGAGAAAGCGCTCGAGGTGTATATATGTATATATATATATATATATATATATATATATATATATATATATATCGTGATGTAAATAGTTGTAAGGTTTGATACTCACTCGCAACTTCTCGCTTTTATACACGCGGCCATGAAAAGTATAGAGAATTACAGCGCTAGAAGTGTTCCACTCTTTAATATATATATATATATATATATATATTTATGTGTATCGGGGAATGTTAATGGCTCAATAACATCGAGAGCGTAACGGAAAGCGTACTTGCGACGACCCGCGTCCCGACGCTCCCGGTTCTCATCCCCATTTGCCCGCGCGGGCCGTCCTAAGCGAAAAACGAAGTGGATAAAGAGCGGATGGTGTCAGACACACACTTCATTCTCACGGAGGCTGCGCGATAACTGGCGGTGGATATAATAAATATTAAAAAAATAGAGAACGATGAAGAAGAATTTTCGGCAACTTGGTGAGGAATTGAGAAATCGACATGGAGAATAGAAGATTAGAAAGAACATTTCTTATGTTTACCACTTAAACATAAAAATATAGAGTTAATACGAATACTGTAGAGTACGAAATTTTCTAAGGGATTTCATGATTTTTTTTTCATACGTTTATATTATAGATATTGATATAAAAGTTTTTACACTTCATAAACACACTTTCGAAATAAATAAAAAATATTTGTTATGTATTCATGTAACCCAAACATGCTTTAAACGCGTTTTTCTCGATACAACGTTTTTCGACGGATTGTTGATAAAATCTTCGAAATTACCGAATCGATCCTTACAAAATTTTAACCACATATTCTTTACAACTATAGCTATAGCGCGCGTCAAGGATTTTTTTTAAATTTTGATGATTATTATTTTTTGTTTCCAAAAACGGTGAAAAACGCGTTTTTTTTTTTTTTTTTTTTTTCGAAAAATGTCCGCCATTTTGTTATTTTTGCATATATCAAAAATCGTATGATATACGCAATAGCCATCAACATACTGAATCTAAAATCGTTTAGTTTTTTTGTTTCGAATGATTCATCTCCGAGAATTCATCAACAGCCCAGACCTACGATTTTTTAGGACATTTTTTTAACTACCATTTTCGTCTATAAATAGTGACTTAAATAAATAAATAATTTTTTTCATGTATTTCGGAAGTGTATTTATTAAGTGTAACAACTTTTATATCAATATCTATACACCTATGAAAAAAATTCATGAAAATAGCCTGTCTATAGTGAGAAGACCCCTCAATTACGACTTTTTATTACGTATTTTTATAGCGTGGGGCCTTTATTTTAATTTGCGATAATGATTTTGGGAAAGTTTAAAAAATGACCGCCATGATGAGTTTTGTGAAGGGTTACCCACTTTTGCGGTTTTCTTGAAACTGTGGTTAACGGAACGGTGTAGGTCCTATTGGAAAATCGATTTGTCCGATTCACTTCAAATTTTAGCATAGTTTGTAACATTCTCCACGTGATTTTTTTTAATAACAAACGAATAGAGGTGTCTTTTATAATCGAAAATCGAAACTTTTCCCCACAGCTCGGCGATTTGTGTAATTTTTTAAATTTCCAAAACGTATCAGGCCACATAAATGTTTTGTCATCATACCGAAAGTACATTTTTGTTATTTTTTATTTCTAATCAACCTAGCTGTCAAAACCAACGTGAAAAAAAAAACGATCCACAAACTGTCATGCCCCGAGATCGAATTGAATGAAAATAATGCACAGAATAATTTAGTAATTTTAATCAGACTGTGATAAATTGAATAAATTAATAAAAAGGATAAAATTAATTTCTGATCAAAATGATTGAAGGAGAAAATAATTAATGAGGAACAATCCAAAAGTATGAAAATATTAATTTTCGCTGTTACAATTAAAAGATGGCAAAAAATAATTAATATTCGTCAAGACTGTGATGAGAAGATTAATTTTCTTAAAATCTTATTATCATGTCTTAAGATCTTAATATTAATATCAATTTTCTCAACACCGTCAAAGTCCAAGATCAAAGCGACCATAAAATTCAACGATGGCCGATAAACTTTGATTTTCTCTGCCGCAACGATCGGAGATCTCGGAAAAGTAAAAAAAAAACAATTTAAAAAAAACCACTTTTACTGGTTCTCTAGGATTCAACAAATTTGACGAATAATTCGCGTAAATCGCTTCGCCGAACGGAGATCTCTCTTTCTGCACTGCACATCGTTACCGCGGATACTTAACGTCGAGCACTCGTCTCGTAAATATTTTATGAATTTTCTCGATCCAGAAAGCGACAGATGGCGCTCTAAATGACTGCGAATATAACTCGAAGACGTTACGACCAATCTTTTTCCGCACTTCGCATGCGCCTCCACCTGTACCGGGAGCATAAACTCTATTTTTCTTCCCTCTCAATACGAGAAAGTATTTAAATTATACAAAAATACAAAATATCGAGACTCAAGTACTCTCAAATTGCCGTAAAGAACATTCCTTGAAATTTCATAAAAACAAAAGATTGAGAGAAGCAAGCACCAAAGTGAAAAAGAAAACAATTAAGTTGAAACGAAACAATTGTTACTAGCAATTTTGGTGCAACGATCCACCGAAAGAAGCTGCACGATCGAAACGTGCGTGAATGAAAGAGGCGCTTGTTTAATTTTTGACATGTTCGTCGGTAGCTCGATAAGTTAATCGAATTTGACGATTGATTTATGCAACAAATATATATATATATATATATATATATATATATATATTTGCTGCATAAATCCAATAAAGTACGAATAAAAATAAAAATGTGTGTTTTCATATAAATATTTTTATGCAGTGATAATTCAATATATATATATATATATATATATATATATATATATATATATATGTATATAGAGTCTAATGCATATGGTTAAAAAATATTCAGCATCAATCAATCGTCGTTCGATTAACTTATAGTACTATAGTAATACTATTATCTTATAAATATGCACTATCAGCAAAAAGTTTCCGGACAAAAATTCAAAAAAGTTCCAAAACTATTTTTTATGCCATTTCGCCGATATTTGGCATAAAAAAAATTGAATAAACGGCATTTTGAAGGGGAGGAATTCACCTTAATACCAATTTTTTTGAAATTTTTTTACTATGTTTTTTACGACTAGTACCCTTTTTCAAAAACGACCATATTTCCCCTTTTTTTGTTCTTTTTGTGGGGGCCCCCGTTTACAGACAATATTTTGTTTATGCATTTATTTTACCGGAATCATAAAAGGGGAAGTTCCAGCTTCAATTTTGTTTTTGTTTTTTTTTGTTAAAGCTTCGTACGATGTTTTTTCTAAAGATATTTTCATTTAAAAAAGAGATATTTCGAAGAATAACGTGTAACGGGAAAACTACAACGATTGAAGGAAAATCTCAGGATAGTGGAAAGTTGAATCGGTTTTCGTTGAGTTCGCGAGACATTTTTCCGATTTTTATTTTACTTTTTTTTCACCTGTCTCCGGTAAAAAAACAGATAATTTAATTACCGTAACTCGAGAATTAAGGGGTTTGTGGTAAAATTTTAAGAGAAGAAAAAGTGGTATTTTTCTATTTGCAACGATTTATTAGCTTTTAACCCCCCCCCCCATTTGTGTATGCTGGTACTCTCCTCTTAACAGTTGTTAAAAGCAATTGAGAGTCATTTCGACTAGTTCAAGTATGTTTTTTTCTCATCTGAACTTTAGTGACTGAACCGTTCAAACTTGTTTTTTTTTTAATTTAATAAAAACCTAAGACAGCAACGTTAGTATTCAATTGGTTATTTATTTATTGCTCAACAGTGCGCTTCGTAAAGATAACACGAGCCAACAAACATTGCGACGGAAGTACATACACAGAAGAGAAAAATAAAAAGATGCTTTTTTCGAACAGTGAAAAAGATCGTATAAAGTATATAGGGGTGATTCGGATAGGTATCGATACGTGACATCTGGATTTACCTGTTGAACGTCACTATTTTTTCCCCTTTTTATCACCATCCAATTATCTTCTTTGAAGAAAAAAAAAAATTGTCGCGAAAGTTGTGAGTCGTCAAAAAATATTTAGGGGTTGCTCAAGCCTCCCAAAAATTCAAATTTTCATTAAAAAATCGATTTTTTTCGTCCACTTTTGACCCATGACTTTTGCGCTTTATAGTTTTTAAATTAATCTCGCGAAAGCTCTAGCCGGCCAATGAGTATTCAGTGGTCGCTCGAGAGCTTCGAAATTTCCAATTTTCGCCAATTTTTTTCTACTTTACTCACTCAAAGATTGAACGCTTAGTCCAATTTTCAAAACAATTAATCCGTTTTTCTTTACAAGCAGCTTTTTTCAAATTTATCTCACACGAATTCAAGAATTATAATCTTTGTTCTCATAAAATGATTGTCTAAAGCTTTTGTCCGTAAACAAAATGATAGGTCCTTTTTTTCGTACAACTTTTGATCTCGTTAGTCAAACTGCGGACCAATCGTAGCTATGCTCAGTGACGAGCGACGCCATATCACAATAAAACATAATAATACAAAATAACACATATCGTCTAATGGGTGTTTGTTACCAATTATTATAATACATTATTTTAATTACAGAAAAATAAAATATATAAATTATACAAATTATAAAGCGTACAATTCATGGATGTGAAATGCACGAAAAAAAAATCGATTTTCTAATGAAAATGTCCATTTTTGCGACGCTTGCGATACCTCTCAATATTTTTTGACCGCTCGCAGCTTCTCGAACAATTTTTTTCTCGTCTTTAAGGAAGATAATTGGATGGTAAGAAAAGGGAAAAAAATAGAGCTCATAATTGTGCCACCCTATTGTATAAGAATATACGATGATGACAAATACAAGGTGTCCCTCTTGTCTCTGCCACCCGAAACAACTCGGTAATTATCGACGTCACAAAAAAATGTTCCAGACAAAAGTTGGACGGTGTGAAAGGAGCCATCAAATGCGACCATTTTTGTTTTATTTCGGTGGAGGCGCTGACGCACAGTGAAGGTCACCTCGACTTTTTAAAATGGAATGGTACAATTTTTCCACCATCTTGTGGACCATCTCAAACCGCATAAAAAACATTACGGCGTCAAAGTCGTTCAAGGTCATTCAAGGTCATCTATTTAAATGAAATACAAATCTAAATATCTCGTATCACTACCAAATATTTGGTAGTGATCCGAGATATTTGGATTCGTATAATCGATACTGACCTTGAATAACCTTGAACGACTTTGACCCTCTAATGTTTTTTATGCGGCTTGGGGTGCTTCACAATGGTTGAAAAAAAATGTACCATTCCATTTAAAAAAGTGGAGGTGACCTTCACTGTGCGCCTCCACCGAAATAAAATAAATTGGTCGCCTTTGATGGCCCCCTTCACACCGTATAACTTTTTCTGGGACATTTTTTTGTGACGTCGATAATTACCGTGTTATTTCGGGCGGCAGAGATAAGAGGGACACCCTGTATGTAGTATATATATATATATATATATATATATATATATATATATATATATGCATTGAATCATTATACCGTATGCAAATATATGAACACACATCGCTATTTATTCTTCCTCGTCTTTCTTCGTTGGATTTATGCAATTAAGCCAAGTTCTATATATATGTATATTTAGCGATAGTGAATTTGTATTTGTATCCATTGAATTATTATGGTACGTAATGTTCGAAGCTGTAAGAAAGAATCTCGCATACTTTTCTTTGCAAAATGTCGTTGGATACGCCCATCTAACTTTTAATACGATATATATATATATATATATATATACGCGTTTCTGTAATAATCGTAAAGTCTCGGCTCGAACGAGGAGCGAGAAGAAGTTTCAGCAAAGACGGAAAATAGCTCGCCGGAATTATTACGCGAATTATATATCCGTAGGTCGTGGCGATGATTTTTCCATATATATATATATGTAGACACTCGACATGTAATAAGCGCGTTCCACATTTTCTTTCGTTTCTCGCGTCAATTTCGCAGTAGTTTTTTCTCCTCCGAGAGAATGGAAAAAACGCAGAAAAAAGGGGGGGAAGGAATAATTTGAATATAGGAAGTGAAGAGGTAGAAAATAAGGTAAAAATATAAATTGTACGCGGAATCGACAGCCAACAATCAGGGTCACTTACCGAGCGCGTCTCGACGACGATGATGATGATGATGATGATGATGATGATGAAGACGGCGAGGTCCTTGGCAGAATTTGAGTTGCTTGAGTGGAGGGGAAAAAAAATATCGCAGGTCGACTGGTCGAGGTCCAGTTCGTAGGATGAAGCGCGAAACGCGACGATTTCGCGCGAAGCCGAGGCCCGATCTTGTTGCACCGGAGAAACGCGGGTGGCGGCGCAATAAACGCGAGCAAGCAGGACTTACTTCCTTGACACGCATCGAAGTCACTGTGCACGGCGATGCGCGAGTCGCGTGGGTCGTGGTCTCTCTCTCTCTCTCTCTCTCTCTCTCTCTCACCCTCTCCCCCTCTCTTTTTTGCTATTTGCAGCTTTTTTCACAAGAAAGAGAGTTTACTTATTTTCCAAATTTCTTCTCATTTGGGTCTTCCCTCGTATTTAACACATTACTTTTATTTTTCTCTTCAGTATCTAATTTGCGTTTTTCGTTTTTGATTTTACGTCTATACGAAGTCACTTTTCTTTTGTCTGTATTGAGTTGAATTTTCACTTCTTTGTATATTCTCGTTGTATGGAAAACGAAGATTGCGTGCTAGAGAATATTTTCGTCCTGGAGCATGAATAAACCCAATTTAATCTAAGCTTTTTTCTACCTATTTGAGTAATTTGCTTTTCTTTGCTAATATTTTCTTTTTTTTCTAGGTATTTGCGTGTTTTTTTCATAATTGATTTGCTAATTTTCTTCTTATTTGAGTCTTCCTTTATATTGACGATTTAATTTTTTCTCTTTAGTTTTTAATTTGCGTTTTTTGTTATTTTATTTTAGGTCTATAAGAGGACACTCTCCTTTTGTCTTTCTATTATACTAAATTTTTATTTATTTTTATATTTTCGTTCTAAGTTTCTCTCTCTCTCTCCCTCTCCTGCTTTATAGCTATTTGCGTATTTTTTTTTCACAATTTATTTGCCAGATTTCTTCTCATTTGGGCCTTCCTTTATATTGACGATTTTTTTCTCTTTACTTTTTAATTCGCATTTTTTTTTGTTATTTCTTTGTGTTGAATTTTAGGTTTATACGGTCTGTTTTATGTTGTCTTTGTATTGAGTTGAATTTCTATTTCTTGTTATATTTTCGTTGTATGGAAAACGCGGTTTGCGTGTCAGAGAACATTTTGGTCCTGGAGCACGAATAAATCCAATGTAATTTGAGCTTTCTCTCTCTCTTTCTCTCTCTCTCTCTCTCTCTCTCTCTCTCTCTCTCTCCCTCTCTCTCTCTCCCTCTCTCTTTCTAGCTATTTGGGTATTTTTTCATAATTTATTTGCCAAATTTCCTCTTATTTGTGTCTTCTTTTATATTTACGTTCTTATTTTTCCTCTTTAGTTTTTAATTCGCGTTAATTTTTTGTTTGTTTTTAATTATAGGCTCATAAAAAGTCCGGTTTATTTTATCTTTGTATTGAGTTGAATGTTTTTTTCTTTTTATATTTTCGTTGTGTTCGGGCTTGGTCTCTCTCTCTCTCTCTCCCTCTCTCTTTCTAGCTACTTGGGTATTTTTTTCATAATTTATTTGCCAAATTTCCTCTTATTTGTGTCTTCCTTTATATTTACGTTTTTATTTTTCCTCTTTAGTTTTTAATTCGCGTTAATTTTTTGTTTGTTTTTAATTATAGGCTCATAAAAAGTCCGATTTATTTTGTCTTTGTATTGAAATTTATTTTTTTTTCCTCTTTATACTTTCGTTGTATGGAAAATGCGAATTTCGATCTTGCAGCACGAAATCAACAAATATTCTCGTATTCTCGATTTTCCGATCGATCCTCATCGCTTTTTTCCTGCATTTTTTGCCTGCTCATATCATCTCGCTTGTTCATTGATTGAGAACGTCTTGGACAGCGCTGCCTCGTACGTCAAATCCTTCGTCCACGAGCCCTTCTATCGTTCCTGTTGATTTTCCTCCGTTTTCTTCTCCGCCGTATGTCACCATTGAGCAAGTTTAACGGGAACGACATTTTTCGGAACGTTGCGCGCGTTTCTCACCAGTTTCGTTCGTGCAACAAGTAATTACTTATTTTCAATTATAAACATTCTGCTTTCAACCTCCACACACAAAAAAATGTATTGTCGAATTCTGCAGTTACGGCACCGCAAACAAATTTTCAGTCAATGCAAAAAAAGCGCACATTTTTTTTGAACGGCCTTTTGTGATTTCCAACAAGAAAACAAACACGGTGCGATTTTTTGTACATACATGTGTACGTACTCGTGTATGAAGAAAGTTTATTCACGGTTCTTCCTCTTTGATTTATCATTGAACGTAGTTTTCCCGTGTTTTCGCAAAAAGCGGATCAGGAGGGGGGGGGGGGGGGGGGGAATCTCAGTTGCCACGAGAGAAAAAATATCATTTGGATAATGAAAATTTTTCATGTACAAATGGCCAACGGAACATTGAGATGATATTAGTTCAATGGAATAAATAATTCCCAAAGTAACGAAACCTCCCATTTTTGTTCAAATAAATTATTAAGCGGCAATCTCCAATGACGGGCTTGGTCAGCTCGAATTTTTTTTGTGCAGATCTCCCATTTTTCGAGAAGCATCGTGAAATTGTAGCCGATTCTTCTGGGGCTGGGTGATAACGATTTTTTTTTCTTGGCTCTGGAGGCAACGATATTTGATTGTGATAAAAACCAAAAGAAATGGAAAAAATACAACTTTTCGACACATTCGGAATATATGTTTAGCGTTATTGATGATCCGGAGATCGTTGCTACAGTGAGAAAGAAATCGGCACCAAATTATTGACGATTGAAAATCGATCGACATCTCTCTCTCTCTCTCTCTCTCTCTCTCTCTCTCTCTCTCTCTCTCTCTCTCTCTCTCTCTCTCTCATCTACATGGCCCATAATTCCCGGGAAGCTCCCAATCCCGAGGTTCGTTTCCATACCGATCTCATCGCCCGGTCCCCGTTGCCGATCGCCGTTCGTCGCGTGCGCGAGTTTAATTTCGTCACTGCGCGGTACGCGCGATCGGAGGCGCATCGCGCACGCACCATTGTACGATAACGATCGTGCGATCGGTATTTCGAATAAAAAAAAATCGCGCACAATCAATCACACTCGGACAAGATGTGGGCGCCGGTGATCGGACCTCTCTCGTTCGATTATCGTGCGTATCGCGCGACGTTTTCCGTCGCCGATCGTGAAATCGGTTCGCGGACCGGAAATCGCGAAACTCGACGAGCAAAGGTCAAAGTTTTTCTCGTCTGGTGGGATTTGTTTTGATCGTTTTTGGAGTCTGGGTCTCTTCGTTGGTTTCCGGTTTTCTTTTCTTCCTTTTTTTTTTTTTTTTTTTTTTTTTCATTTTGGCGATTGCCGATTTTTTTTCTCGCGCGTTCGGGTCGACGGTACCAACGTGCGCGGGATATCCGAGATATTTTTTTCGTGCGCCCCCTCGCCCTGTGTATATAATTATATATTATCCCCCGCGAAGTGACCTTGCCTCGGAGCCGACCACCTCCTCGTAGGGACAGCGGCGAACGACTGAAGCGACCGACCGTACGAGATCGGCGGGAGCGATCCTCTGTGTGTCTGTGTGTTTGTGTGCGTGTGTGTGTGTAAGTCCCTGTGTATCTGAATCTCCCTCTGTGCATGCGTGTGTATGTTCTGTGTGTGTGCGCGCGTTCAGCTCGATCGCGAGGGAACGAGTGCGCCGAGCCGCTCGTTCGCGAGGGGCCTCACCGCGGTCCTCTCGCGCGCGGGCTTCTCCTGCGGGCCCGCGCGCACAGCCTTCTCCTTACACGTTTTGCCTCTGCATCGGGACGGGCAACGAGCGAGAGGAAGAGAGGGAGAGGGAGAGAGAAGAAGAACCAACGGGGCGAAAACCTGCATCGCATGCACCGCGCGCAATATTCAACATCCATGATATCCGAGGAAGAAAGTCTCTCTCTCTCTCTCTCTCTCTCTCTCTCTCTTCTCTCCCCCTCTATCCCCCTCTCCCCTCTCTCTCTCACCCTCTCTCTCT
>OZ023316.1:58098499-58114917 GCA_964007375.1 Ophion obscuratus | reverse complement strand
ATCGTTTATACTTTTGAAAGTTCAAGAAGTAAATTTGAAGATAGTAAGAACAAGAAAATGAATTACGGAAGAAAGGTGTACAAAAATGAAAAATTGCATTTTTTAAATTGCAAGTAATTACGATAGACAGTGTGTGTGTGTGTGTGTGTGTGTGTGTGTGTGTGTGTGTGTGTGTGTGTGTGTGTGTGTGTGCGCGCGTGCGTGCGTGCGTGCGTGCGTGCGTGCGTGCGCGCGTGTGGGTGTGTGTGTGTGTGTGTGTGTGTGTGTGTGTGTGTGTGTGTGTGTGCGCGTGTGCGTGTGTGTGTGTGTGTGTGTGTGTGAAAGAGAGGGCGAAAGAGAGGGTGCAAAAAATATTTCCAGGGAAATATTACGCTTGTTTGGGTTTGTTTGGGTGTAGGAAAATATTTAGTTTGGGACTGAACTCAAACAAACCCAAACGAAAAATAAAAGAGTAAAAAAGAAAGTATAAATAAATCGTACGAAGTGAAGAGAGAAAGAGAGCGGGGGATAGAAAGGGAGGGAGAAATGTCTAAAAAGTAGATGGAAAATTGCGAAGGGCGAGTACGACCTGCAAGGGCCGACGGCTGACTACCGGTGGGGTCAGGTCACGATCCTTGCCCGGACCGATCGAGGAGCTGCTGCAGCGTCCAGCAGCAAAGAGGTCCTCTCTCTCTCTCCCTCTCTGTCTCTCTCTCTCTCTTTCTCTCTCTCTCTCTCTCTCTCTCTCTCTCTCTCTCTCTCTCTCTCTCTCTCTCTCTCTCTCTCTCTCTCTCGATTTACCGCTCTCCGTCTTTCCATCTCGTTCTGTATCACTTTTTCTCCCTCCCCTCTCTCTCTTTGTTTTTTCTTCCTCGTCGCTCTCATATTCTTATTCTTTTTTACCCCTTTTCTTTATCGCGTTTCCCCTCTCCCCGGGCTCGAGATCTTGCGCTCCGACACACGCTGCGGACTCATCGTCCGCGTGCGCAAGCCGTCCGAGAGACCAGTTTGGTGCCCAGGGGCCCCCGTGGTCGGGGCCCGCGACCCCGAGTATAATAAGGTGCGTAGAGGGGTCCTGTCTCTCTCGCTCTCTCTCTTTCCCTCTCGCTCTCTCGAGCGCTTCCTTTTTTTGTACTTATTTTTAAATTTATTGTTCATTTTTATGTTTTATTGCTTAAATAATAAAAATAAAAATATTCACTTATTTATTTTCAAGATTATTCTAATTTTTGCCTATTATGACATTTTTCTTTATGTATACATGATAAAATGCTCTTTTCTCTTTATATATATATGAGCGAAATAATTCGAAAAATGGTCGTTTCATTGGACCGAAAGAAAATAAATGTATATTTTAATATACATTTATTTGTATATTTTATTTACATTCATACATATATATATACATATATATATATATATATATATATATATATATATATATATATATATATATATATATATACTTCAAAATAAACATATAGATATTTAACTAAAAAATCTAAACAACAATAATTTCCGCAATGGCGAAATTTCTTCCTTTATTTCTATAAACTAATGAATTTATCGTTGAAGTAATTTTATCTTGTTTTTTTATCGACCCATAAATCTTTCAATAAATTGAGGAATTATTTTGATCCCTTTTTCATCCCTCATAAATCTTATACGTACATACGTACATACATAAGAGATTTCCATAGGGGATGAAGAATTTCTCGATGTATTTATTGGTTGGCAAGAAAAGGAATGAGAAAATCTTCATCGATGTATTAATTAATTGATAAGTATAGAGAAAAGACAAATATACAGATATGTGCAATTTTACACAATTATAACAATGTTGTCAGTTTTTCTCCCCATTTACCGATTAATAAATCCGCCAATCGAGCATTCCTTGGCCTTCCCTTTTTTCATCCCTTACAGAGGATCCCCACGAGGTGACGTTTTTCTGCGCAAAGCTCTCTGGAAAGGGTTGGGCGTGGAGGTTTCGGTCGTGCGGGGCGGGGGATCCCGTCGATTGAATTTTCAGCTCGAGTATATAGCACACGTGTGCTCGTTGACTAACAGCGCTAGATCGACCATGTGGCAGTCGCCTCGGCCCCCTCCGCCATCAACTGCCCCTCTCGCCGTCCTTGTCACCCGCCCTCCCTTCATGCGAATCCGACGGAGCATTGCGGGCCCAACCTCTTGACTACCGACTCTAACCAATCACCTCGTCTGTCTAACGTGTGTAGGATCTAACGCGGGACCACGAGCTGAAAGACAGAATACCTTGAAGGGGGAAAGCGTTTTCTAAGGTATCACTATATATATATATATATATATATATATATATATATATATATATATATATATATATATATATATGTATGTATGTATGTATGTATGTATATATCATATGTGTACCATGCGTATGTCAGTGGCGAAAATAATAGGTACGCTGGGACAAGTTAATGGAAGGGGTGGTCGTACCTATTCGTACGAAGGATCCGAAGGCTTCCCGAGCCGTTGTGAACCCTTGTAATTTCGTAATGTCCGTTCATCTGGATGTAGCGAGGACCGCCACTCTTTATTTTCGTCATTCTTTGGGAAAAACGATTTTACCGAATGATGCATGGGGATTGAAAAAAAAACGCTCTCGAGGAGCATGCGTAGTTGTAGAAATTGAAAAATGACTTTTTTTTCCCCCAAAATCAATATACTTTGACAGCATGTCATGTTATAAATGGTCCCTAAAAGATTCAAGGTGAACCGAAATTGACAGATTTATAGGCTATTATGTTGACACCCGTCCGAACGCTCGGAGCCTCGTTCGAAAGTGTTGACCCTTTTTTTTTCTCGAAAGTACGTTTTCAAAGTCGGTGAGCAAAATATCTGAATAATTGACACATTGATCTTTCTGAAAATTTAAGGGCTTTTTCTCGATGTGATAATATATCTTTGATGGAAGGATTTTTCTTTCCGATGTATACTTTCAATGTGTTGAACGAAAAATGCCACTTCAAACCCACTTTGAAGACGCGGTATTTTTTTAAATTCGATTTTTCGGAAATTCCTTTGATCAATCATGGGATAAATTGATATCCTAAGGGAATCTGTCTGATTTTTTTTATATTGGATAACCTGGTTCCCGAATATCCGCTATAAATAGATTATAATTGAATATTTTTGCGCAAAAAACTTACAAAGTGTTCTTCAGATGATACTTTTCCGAATACCTTATTTTTGTAGAAATTTATCATCATCATTGTCTTAAAAAATTTCCAAAATGAGCTATTTTCGACTGTTGATCTTTCGTAAGGTTGGACAAAAAAACAGGTCGATTTTCAATATTTTATTCTGGTCAGAGTATTGTGATGACGAGGTCGGCATTTTACACACGATTGATACATAGTCTTGTCAAGTTGGAAGTTTTTTTTCATTGATAAACATTAATAAACAATGGAGTGGTTATTATTTATAACAAAGTGTTGCCATTGCTGCATGGCCAATTGGTGTAAGCGGTTTTGCCAGCTAGGCTCATGTGAAATTAAAAATAACAAAAATGTACTATTACTACCACGATAAAACTCTCATATGATAGGATACTTTTTGACATTTTGAAAATTACGAAAATGGCAAGCTGTAGGAAAAAGTACGGGATAAAGTTCCGGAAAGCCCATACCGCTTTTTTTTTCCTTGAAATGTTGTATACTTATGTATTTTGACTCGCTGAACACGAATATGATAATTAAAATTGGCGCAAATTTAATTTTCAAGATAAAAACTCAAAAAAAAACGGTTTTATGTAGTTTTTTTATTTTATTTTAATAAATGTTGATCATAGAGGAAAATGTCTTCTACGAAAGTTGTAGCCCATCAAAAGACTGATAATTTATGTGCTATACAAGTTTTGTCTTAAATCATTATTTTCCAAGAAAATAGCACAATTCTCCAATTAGTATTTTTTGCTAAACTCCATTAGTTTCGATATTATCTACTTACGCACTTTACTGCATATGGGCCCAAATAAACCCAAATAACACAAACACAAACAGCAATCAAAACAAACGGAACCAAACTCGGATATGTTGAATCTCGGGGTGCGTAGAACACTAGGGTGGGCGGAGGTCACCGCGGATGAGCACGTAGAACACTGGGGTGGGCGCAGGGTACTTCGGATGGGTGTGTGGAATAGCAGAGTGCGTAGAACACTGGGCTGGGTTTGTTTGGGCACCTTTGATAACATCGAAACTAATAGACTTTAGCAAAATATATTTACTGGATTATTATCCCATTTTCTCGTAAAATAATAATTTAAGACAAAATTTGCATAGAACATAAATTATCAGTCTTTTGATGGGCTACAACTTTTATAAGAGATATTTTCCTCTACGATCAACATTTGTTAAAATAAAATTTAAAAAGTACAAAAACCCGTTTTTTCAGTGTTTGTCTTGAAAATCAAATTTGCGCCAATTTTAATTATCATATTCGTGTTCGGCGAGTCAAAATACATAAGTATACAAAATTTTAAAGAAAAAAGCGGTATGGGCTTTTCGGAACTTCACCCAAAGTACGATTTTCCACCGTAAAATCAAACTCCAATCATTTGTCATTAACGAATGGATAAACATTTTTCAAAATCATCCGAACAAAAGATAGAAAACGTTATAATCTGTGATTTGTTCGAATTTAAAGTGCATCGGACGAATGGATTTTGAGATACGACTTACACCGTCCCATAAAGCACAGTTTTCGGGAAAAAGGCAAAAGAAAAAGGAGTAAATCCAATAAGGTGTAACTGCAATAAAAACTTAAGACTCTAGGCTATAAATCGCTGTGATATGAAAATTATATTATTTTTAATGTCACGCTCATGCAGACTCCTTTAACTGGTATTTGGAAAAATGGAGAATTCTGTAGTACGCGAGGGTAGGACTCATTCTGAATCAAAGTAGCAATACTATGAATTCGGAATTACTGATCTATTAGCCATGTCAAATCGTTGGGCGAGCATTAAAGCCGGAAAATACATTGAAATTCATACAAGTCGTGCGATAATAAATGTCTGCAACTTTCTACATATTACAGGTTATGTTAACTTGTCAAATGTTGCCACCTGCTTATCGAGTCAAAACGGGTCTGGTGTCTACATTGTAGCGATTGCAAAGCGTAGAATTAACTGCCTTCATGTCCATCTAAACTACACTTTATGCAACTACGATTTTCCTCTATTAAACTAGGCAAGCCCAAACGTTTTTATAGTACAATTCTCTTTTAGTCCGCTACTCTGCATGCACGATCTTAATTCCCCAAAATTCTCGTTAAATTACATTTAGCTTTGCGAGCCTTCGAAATTAGATAAAAATTTTCCTCGTCCTCGGGTCTCAACTTTGAACCACCTATCCTTCATTACTTCGTACCCCAATAAGGAAAATGATTTTCTCACAAGGGTAACTTCGTGAGCTGAATAAACATATCAGGAACCAATGTGCAGATATTTTGTTTAATAGTTATTTCCCAATTAAACATTTTCTACCAAAACTTTTTAATCGAACGGTTTTAATCAATACTTTTTTAATTGACCATTCCACCATCGAACAATTTAATTTTTTTTAAATATATAAAACTTTTGAAAAATAAAACATTTCCAATCAAAATTTTTTCTACGAAACATTTTCAATTAAGGGGTGATACACACCTAGGAGCCGGAAAAAGGTCATTTTTGGGAATTTTTTCAAGGATAACTATGTGAAATTTCGGATTGGGGTTTTAATTATCTAAAAGTGTATAAATTCAAAAATATGTTTAATTTTCTTTATTCAAAAATATCTAAAATATACAAGGATATTGTATGATCCTTGGAGCGTCGTAAAAAAATCTGCGTATATGGTACCCACTGGCGTTTCTTCAAAAATCATCTGAAAAAAAAAATCAAAAAGATTATTAAATTAGATACTATAATCTAGTACTTGTCATAGCCGATTTTGAAAATATCGATTTATAACAAAATGGCGGACGTTTGAACATAAATAGTGATTTTCGGGCCAAAAAATAGTTATTATTTTGCCTATAAAACAAAAACTAAGTAACGGAAAAAAAAAATCCTGTGACAAGTACTAGATAATGGTGTATAGAATAACCACAAAAAACCTCAAGGCAATCGGTTCGTTGGTTTTCGAGAAATTTTGGGTACCGTTTTGAAAAACGTGGTTTTGAGAAAAACGCGTTTGAAAATTTGGGAATGAATAAATCATGAAATTTGTCAACTTACATGGAATCATCGATACCCGGCCCATAGTGTTGGTCTTCTACGGTCGACAAAATGTTCATAGTTTTTAAATCCTCGACCTCGACCATCTATGTGTATATCTCTACTTAACAATTTTTAAACAAATATTTTGTATTAAAAATCCTTTTTGCCTGGTTGCACCAAAGTTAATAAACACCCCCTCTCTCCGTCGTTTTTTATCCGTTCGCATCATTTTTGTCCCGATTTCTCGCTCTTTTGCATTGGGAAAGGCGATTTTCCATCTCGATTAGAATAACCAGTTTTACATACGCGCACATAACGACCGAGTCCCAGAGAAAATATGGTCCAACGAAATATCCGTACATTCGCGTAAATATACAGGGTGTCCCATTTTAATCTTACACCTGAATTTTCTCGAAAAATATTGCTCGGACGAACTATTGTGTGGAACAAAACTTCTAGGGATTGAAGGGGGACGTTTGAAAAAAATTTATTTGTGGAGCCAAAATTCAAAATGGCAGCGTCACAAAGGCTGACATGTTTTTTTCAAACGGAAACATAACTTTTTTTTATTGCCAAAAAATTTGTCAGCTGAAAACTAAAAACTTTTGTTGAAATTTTTTTTGATAAAGTTCATAGTTTTCAAGTGAGAACATCTCTAAATGGACTAAATGTCTCACGGCAAGCCGCTCAATGTTGTATTTTCGAATGTATGACCACTTGAACAAAAAAAGAATCAAATTTTTTTGTTGAAAATTTTGGTTTTTTTTGTTTTTTTTTGTTCTCAAATTTGGACGATATTTCATGAGAAAATTTTGGAGGAAAATCGATGAAAAATAGTTTTTTTTTTCCATTTTAATAGCGTTTGTGCCATTTTCAGGCCCAAAAACGTGTTTCTTTAAATCCTTGACGAACTTTGATCACGATGGGTAGAAAAACACACACACACACACACACACACACACACACACACACACACACACACACACACACACAAATCCTGGATACATCTGAAATAATTGAAAATGATGTTCTCACTTGAAAACTATGAACTTTATCAAAAAATTTTTTCAACAAAAGTTTTTAGTTTTCAGCTGACAAATTTTTTGGCAATAAAAAAAAGTTATGTTTCCGTTTGAAAAAAACATGTCAGCCTTTGTAACGCCGCCATTTTGAATTTTGGCTCCTCAAATAAATTTTTTTCAAACGTCCCCCTTCAATCCCTAGAAGTTTTGTTCCACACAATATTTCGTCCGAGCAATATTTTTCGAGAAAATTCAGGTGTAAGATTAAAATGGGACACCCTGTATACATACATACATAAATACATACATACATGTGTGTGTGTGTGTGTGTGTGTGTGTGTGTGTGTGTGTGTGTGTGTGTGTGTGTGTGTGTGTGTGTGTGTGTGTGTGTGTGTGTGTAAAAACATAAGTACTATAAATATATATAAAATGAAATATAAAATATTATATTTGAATGCGGAACGCGGTGAGAGCGTCGGCAAAACGGGGGTCGTTACAATAACAGATATAGGTACCAATTCATTAGCCAGACTTGCCTTTTCACCGGGACACTTCGCACTCTTGCGCTATACGGGCACACACCGCGTATATAATTGTAATTTACGTTATCGTTTCGCGCCAGATAAATTCATTAAGAATAACGGTTCAATGGGGCATTCCCACCCGATTAAACGCGTGCGCTTTCCGCAATTCTGTCTCCCTCTCGCTCTCGCCCCCCTGCGAAACAAGTCAGTTCTGCATACCATGGAAGATTGTGGTCCCGTAGCTTTCTCTTCTTTCGGAAAGTTTTCTTTCACGATAGCAAAATCGAGTCGAGTTTCCTGTTTTTCTACAAACCCAATGCCCATGCGGGCATTCTCTTTTTGTTTATTCTTCAGCTTTCAGTGTGTGTGCGTGTTTGAAATGAAGAAAATTACGAGTCATCGTTGTACAATTATGCATTGTTCTATTCCGTAACGCGTACGGAGCGAAGCAATTCCGATATTTTATAGTTGGCGCGATTTTCATTATTTTCATGACCATTGTTGTTGATGCAGCTGTTATTAATATTATTTTATAAATAATCAAATCTTATCGAATAAAATCAACATTGGAAATAAAAAGTAAAATAAAATAGATGAAAATGTATTTTTTAAATAATAAAATCTCTATTTCATTTTTTTATTTATATTAATATAATTTGAAAAATTTCAACCAATAGGATTCTATTGCTGTGGGAGATGTGCTCCTCAGTTTGCACTGGGAAACATTCAACTATCCCGGTGGGTTGAGGTCGATCTTCATTATTGTTATTACTCATTATTATTGTTATTATTTATGATTATTATCGTCTATTATTTTTTTAAATTATGATTGTGACTATTCTTTATTATTATTAACCCTTCCTTGACACACTTATATTTGGTCACGATTTTGACACGCTGGGTCAATTTGACCGAGATAATACTATAAAAAATCCACCTGCCCTTAAGGGGGAGGCCTGCTTTAGAGGCTTCAAAAAATCGATTTTTTCGAGAATTTTTTTGGGAAGGAAAGAAATATTCGATTGAAACGAAACTTTCAGGTTTTATTGTTATATATTTCGACAGTCTTCTCAAATTTTTTCATTAAAATATATATCATATTATGGCTGGTACAAGCATTTCGCCGAGGCGCTTCGAGTGTGCATGTGTCGTGCGGCGGGAAAGATGCAGGTCGCAATTTCCATCTGAAACAAAAAACCCAAAAAAAAATTTATTTTCAATAGTATAGCTTCTAGTTAAACCAAGAAAATTCAACAAAAAGCGAGAAATTCAACAATTTTTTGCAAATTTGAAAAAAAATCATTTTTTTGGAAAAAAGAAATCACTTTAGATTGTTTAAAAAGTGGGTTAATCATAACTTTCTTAAGGTTTTTTAGGTTCAACTAGAAGCTATACTATTGAAAATAAATTTTTTTTTTGGATTTTTCGTTTCAGATGGAAATTGCGACCTGCATCTTTCCCGCCGCACGACACATGCACACTCGAGGCGCCTCGGCGAAATGCTTGTACCAGGCATAATATGACATATTTTAATGAAAAAATTTGAGAAGACTGTTGAAATATATAACAATAAAACCTGAAAGTTTCGTTTCAATCGAATATTTCTTTCCTTCCCAAAAAAATCCTCGAAAAAATCGATTTTTTGAAGCCTCTAAAGCAGGCTTCCCCCTTAACAACCCTTCAGTCGGTTTTTATTGATAAAAATCTGAGCTGCACTTTAAGCATTTCTTAACATGTCTGCATAATTAAAATTCCGAAAGTATAGAATTGATTTGTAAAAAATGATTGAAAACTTTTAGTTTTCGGAAAGTGAGCATTTTATTTTAATTTCGTCCGGGTCAAAATGACCCAGTGTGTCGACGTAGACTTAAGGGGAGATATACACCTAGGAGCCGGAAAAAGGTCATTTTTGTGAATTTTTTCAAGGAAAACTATTTAAAATTTCCGATTGGGATTTTAATTATCTAAAAGAATATACATTCAAAAATGTATTTAATTTTCTTTATTTAAAAACATCAAAAATATACAAGGATATTGTATGATCCTTGGAGCGTCGTAAAAAAATCTGCGCATACGGTACCCACTGGCGGTTCTTCAAAAATCATCTGAAAAAAACAAACCAAAAAGATTATTAAATTAGATACTATAATCTAGTACTTGGCATAGCCGATTTTGAAAATATCGATTTATGACAAAACGGCGAACTTTTCAACATAAATAGTGATTTTTGGGCCAAAAATTAGTTATTATTTTGCCTATAAAACAAAATCTAAGTAACGGAAAAAAAATCCTCTGACAAGTACGAGATAATGCTGTATAGAATAACCACAAAAAACCTCAAGGCAATCGGTTGATTGGTTCTCGAGAAATTTTGGGTACCGATTTGAAAAAGGTGGTTTTGAGAAAAACGCGTTTGAAAATTTGGAAATGAAAATTTGGAAATCATGAAATTTGTCAATTTACATGGAATCATCGATACGAGGCCCATAGTGTAGGTCTTCTACGGTCGACGGAATGTTCAAAGCTTCTGAATCCTCGACCTCGAACATCTAGGTGTATATCTCCCGCTAATAATAATAATTATTGTTCATTGTTATTATTAATTCTTATTATTCACTGGTATGATCATGATTTACTATTAATAATAATTATTATTATGAGCGTTATGTTATTATGATTATAGCTAATTAACACAGTTACATAATTATTGTTACAACAATTTCTTTTGATCGTTATCGATCGTGAATAATACTTTGGAGTTTACAAAAATGTGGAGAGTACCCGGATGTGTCATTCCATTTCGGAGTTGACGGGTCACTCAACAACGCCAAGCTTAAACTTCTCTCTCTCTCTCTCTCTATCGTTCTTAGTTGCAACGTACATAAATCTTGACTGCTTTTGAGTCTCGAATGAAAATATTTTAGAAACGAAAAAAAAAAAAAAACAAGTATCGGCCAAAGTCTTCGAAGGATTAAGGGCATATCGACAGTGGTCCGTCCGCCAGAGACCAAGATCCATCTACATATTTCCATTACTGAAACGCTGACGGTCGGCTCATCTCTCGGATTATAAAACGATGTCCGTTGCACGGGACGTAAAGAATGCCGCGACTATGTACGCGACGTGACTTGAATTCTGGTACATATATATTTATAACGACCGTTCGTGCCATTTGTGTGACGTATCATTCACGTCTATATATGTACATCGCTATTGCATATATGTATAAATTTAAGGGCAAAAAACGATGAGACATTTTGAGTCTACGAGAAAAGGAGAGAGAGAGAGAGAGTGAGAGAGAGAGAGAGAGAGAGAGAGAGAGAGAGAGGGAGAGGAATTCAGGTAAACCGAAATGAAATCACATGTATATACACATGACGTGGCACACGTGATCACACGAATCGATTTCCCCATCGATTAAGTCAATATTCTTAGACTTTACGGACCGCGCGGGGAGAAAGAGCGTATACGGTGAATAGGAAAAATCGCCGGGGTCCGGACAACTGACAGAGACTAAGTTCCGTGGGTATATATACATTTCCAATTCTTGTATGACATCGGTAAAAAAAGATTGCCATTGAGCATGATAGCAGCGGGGAAATGTATCTATTTCAATGTTCATTATATCTCTATCCCTTCATCCGTTGGTACCGTTTTGTCAATATATATATATATATATATATATATATATATATGTATAGAGAGAGAGAATGGTGCACGTGCTTTGTTGACAATAAATATCGTATGTACTGAATTTAAATTGCGGAAAGAGAAAAAAATCTCTATTAATTTCATTCGTTTATACACTCCTAATTAGGATTTCTCTTGCTGATGAGCCATAACTCTATAGTGCTCCTGAGCATCAAATATATAGAAGAATTTGATTAAACTTTACTACTCTGAATATTTGTTATTCTCGATATTTTTTGTATATTTTTGTGTATCGCTGGACACTCAAAATAAAATGTCAAAACTGTCAGGGGAGAAGATTAAGCCGACTGGTGGAGCTCTCAATGAAAAAAATGTTATCAATAAAAAATGACTCTCAATAAATATCAATATATTTTGAGAGTTATTTTTTATAACTCATTTTTTCATCAATTTTTCACTCAACATTTTTTCTCAACTCTCAATATATATTGAGTGTTGAGAAAAAATGTTATGAATAAAAAATAACTCTCAATATATATATGTGTATATACAGGGTGTCCCAGAACTCAACGTTAAGCCGACACGGGGTGACAGGATTGATTGTAACCATCATGAGAAAAATCAGAAAAAAAATAAATCAGAAAAAAAATAAAGCAAAAAAAAATAAAGCAGAGCCTTTTAAAGTAGACAAATTTTGAAAATTTTAAATTCATAGTTTAACAATAGTCTTAATTCTAGGAAACTTGGGATTGTTTGGGTTTGTTTGGGTTTGTTTCACGATAACCGAAAAATGGTTACAGTTTGACCAAATTTCTAGGTTTTTCTTAAATGCCCATAATTTTCAAACTGCATGGGATAGATTTTTTTTCTGATTTTTCTCATGATGGTTACAATCAATCCTGTCAGCCCGTGTCGGCTTAACGTTGAGTTCTGGGACACCCTGTATACAGGGTGTCCCATTTTAATCTTACACCTGAATTTTCTCGAAAAATATTGCTCGGACGAACTATTGTGTGGAACAAAACTTCTAGGGATTGAAGGGGGACGTTTGAAAAAAATTTATTTGAGGAGCCAAAATTCAAAATGGCGGCGTTACCAAGGCTGACATGTTTTTTTCAAACGGAAACATAACTTTTTTTTATTGCCAAAAAATTGGTCAGCTGAAAACTAAAAACTTTTGTTGAAAAAATTTTTTGATAAAGTTCATAGTTTTCAAGTGAGAACGTTTGATAAAGTTCATAGTTTTCAAGTTCTGGGTAACGCGAATGGTCTGCAACAGACTCAGCCATGCAACCTCCTTCGCTTTGGCTAACGCAAATGCCGGTGGTAGGGACAATTAGACTAAATGTCTCACGGCAAGCCGCTCAATGTTGTATTTTCGAATGTATGACCACTTGAACAAAAAAAGAATTAAATTTTTTTGTTGAAAATTTTTGTTTTTTTTGTTTTTTTTTGTTTTCAAATTTGGACGATATTTCATGAGAAAATTTTGGAGGAAAATCGATGAAAAATAGTTTTTTTTCCATTTTAATAGCGTTTGTGCCATTTTCAGGCCCAAAAACGTGTTTCTTTAAATCCTTGACTAACTTTGATCACGATGGGTAGAAATACACACACACACACACACACACACACACACACACACACACACACACACACACACACACACACACACACACACACACAAATCCTGGATACATCTGAAATAATTGAAAATGATGTTCTCACTTGAAAACTATGAACTTTATCAAAAAAATTTTTCAACAAAAGTTTTTAGTTTTCAGCTGACAAATTTTTTGGCAATAAAAAAAGTTTCCGTTTGAAAAAAACATGTCAGCCTTTGTAACGCCGCCATTTTGAATTTTGGCTCCTCAAATAAATTTTTCTCAAACATCCCCCTTCAATCCCTAGAAGTTTTGTTCCACACAATATTTCGTCCGAGCAATATTTTTCGAGAAAATTCAGGTGTAAGATTAAAATGGGACACCCTGTATATATATATATATATATATATCGAGTGTTATTTTTTTGATAACATTTTTTACCTTAAGGGGGGAGATACCTTTAGGTAAGGAAAAAATAGCAGATTTTCATGATCTTTTTAAAGAAAAGATTTATTCACCATTTTTTAGGCTTGGGGTATGTTTTATTACTACTTTTGGCTGTTACGTGATATTATTTAAAAATTAATCTTTCAAAACGGCGGAGGTATGGCACGGTCTACTTAGACGGCGTGACACGTAGCGTTGGCGAGATTAATCGGAAAAACCAACAAAGATTTTTATTTCATTAACACTCATATGCGGAATACGGAGAAAATGTGAGAAATGTTGAAAAACAATTAAATGGTGTAGTTTGAAACAAAAAAATTGAATTTTCCGGAAAAATGGCTACATTATTGCAATAAAAGAGACTTTTTTTTTTAAATTTTCGAAAACATTTAGGCTCATATTTGGTACAATACGGTTATAAAGATTTATACCAAATTTCATCAGAATCAGTCGATTAGTTTTCTAGTTATACGTCATGCCAGTTTCGGAAATTCAGTTTAGAAGACCGTGCCCTAACTCCGCCATTTTTTAAGCTTAATAAAAAAATACCATTCAACAGCCAAAAGTAGTAATAAAACATACCTTAAGTCTGAAAAATGATGAAGAAGTATCTCCTTAAAAAAATCCTACAAATCAGCAAATTCTTGCCTTGCCTAAAGCTTAAGCGGCTGTGGACGCAACGGAAGTTAGGTTATAGGAGCGAAGTGCGAATAGGGAGTGGTAGGAAAAGGTTTCATTGGAAAGAGTAATACGTTAAAATCCGGGTATATGTTGGAACTCAGGAAGTATCGCAAATATTACAAAATATTGAATATAAAAAATATACTCAATATACTCTATAAGAAATAGAGAAATTGTCAAAAGCATCGCCAATAGGGATTTAAGAAGAAATTAAAAATTGTATGCTGGTCTTGTTAGCGAGGAATGTCATAAATATACATACACTAGTGGAATTATTTCTGGCCACTTTTAATAGAAATTAGCTTTTTTTAAATATTTACACCGAAAAAGTATATTCTGCTATGCCGAAATGATACGGTAATAATTTTATTTTAATCTGTAATGTTTCTACTTAATATTCGCTTTGATAAGCCTACTTTGATAAGAATATCGAAGAGTAAATGCCATTTTTTTTACAATCTGTAAAGTGTCCACAATTCATTCCACAAGTGTATAGATCTACATACTACGTGGAAGTTTACATATGTATGTGTCTGTATATACAGGGTATTAGGAAGGTCGATGCAAAGCCTTAAGGAGGTGATAGGTCACGTCATTAGGAACATATCTAACATAGGTTAGCTTAGTCCAAAGTCTAAGGATTTCGAGTTATCGTGGTATGATTTTTTGAAAATTTCCCAAAATTACGTACTAATGCAATACTAAAAAAATAATATAATAACATTAGGCACAAAATTAGGTATATATATATATATATGTATATATACCTAATTTTGTGCCTAATGTTATTATTTATTTAGTATTTTTTTAGTATTGTATATAGTAATAATAATAATAATAATAATAAAGATCTACGCGAAGCTCCCAGCTATGTCCGTTAAGAGGAGGGCGTGCCTGTAAGCATGAACTTGAATTTAAATATCAATTTTTCTTCATGATTGAAGAAATTTCGATTTTTTAAATCTAGTTTATTTGTCATTTTTTTTTAACTTTCCGAAGCTATTGTATTATGGTTTTCAATATACAGATCAAATAATAAGATCCTCCATACTAGATTTGATGAGCGTTCAGTTTTACCATCCTATTATTTTGGAACAATAGTTCGATTTAGCTGCTGTCGAACGTTTTTAATCACATCAAAATCAAACTTTACATTTGCATCTTGCCAGAAAAATCTATTAAGAACGAAGGATATAAATTTACGATAAACCATTCACATCGAACTTCCGGATTAGCCAGAACTGTTTTTTTTTTATTTTGTTCGAAAAATATTCCTTGCGTGCTGAGATACAAACATATTAATATTTCACTGAGATCAGACTTCCAGTGCTGTGGATAAAAAATGTATTTGAAAATTACTTTCGCAAAAATGCATAGGGACATTTTAAACTTGGCTGGATTTTAAACTTGGCGAGCTTATTCGTTTTATTGAAAACAAAGAAATTATTTATTCGCACAAGTCATCCAGTTCGTCGGAAAAAACATAATATTTAAAAAATGTACATATAATATATCGATACTAGTTCGTTCAGTACGAATATATTTATTTCAACCACAGAAATATCGTGTTGAAAAATTGACAAATAAACTAGATTTAAAAGATCGAAATTCCTCCAATCATGAAGAAAAATTGATATTTAAATTGAAGTTCATGTTTACAGGCACGCCTTCCTCTTAACGAACATGGCTGGGGCTTCGCGTAGATTTTTTCTTTATCATTTGGAACCGTTTTGGAGGGCGGCGCGATCAACTTTTTTTTTACTCATATCAAGGGCCACCCTAATATATATCCATATACAGGGTGTCCCTCTTATCTTTGCCACCCGAAATAACTCGAGAATTATCGACGCCACAAAAAAATGTTTCAGCGAAAAGTTGTACGGTGTGAAGGGGACTATCAAATGCGACCAATTTTTTTTCTATTTCGGTGGAGGCGCTGACGCACAGTGAAGGTCACCTCCACCTTTTTAAATGCAATGGTACATTTTTTTCAACCATCTTGTGGAGCACCTCAAGCCGCATAAAAAACATTAGGAGGTCAAAGTCGTTGAATATCATTCAAGGTCAGTATCGATGATACAAATCTAAATATCTCGGATCACTACCAAATATTTGGCAGTGATCCGAGATATTTAGATTTGTATTTCATTTTAATAGGTGACCTTGAATGACCGTGTATGACTTTGACCCCCTAATGATTTTGATGCGGCTTGAGGTGCTCTACAAAATGGTGGAAAAAATGTACCATTCCATTTAAAAAAGTGGGGGTGAC
>OZ023316.1:58063499-58093499 GCA_964007375.1 Ophion obscuratus | reverse complement strand
CTCAAAGTATACATATTTAAGAGTATGTGGGAAATTTCAACCAAAAATATCAAAAATTGACCAAGCTACAGCCGATTTAGTGGGAACAGGTAGCCTAACGATTTACGTATGTTAAACCTTTCAATCGCGTTTTTCTCGAAACGACTTTTCTCGATGTAGCCGGAACCATCACTCTAGCTATAATTATTCGATTTTCAATTTGCAAAAAACCAAATTGTTCATAATTGCAGTAGCCATCGCTGTACGTAGTCATGTTTTAAAATTTAATATTTTTAAGCCCCCTGATGTAAGTAAAAAATTGACCAAAACTTATACTCTATTTATTATACTATTTTTCACAATTGCGGTAGCTATCGATATACGTAGTTGGTTTTTTTTCAATTTAATATTTGTTGAGCCCCCGGATGTAAGTAAAAAATTGACCAACACTTATACTTTTTTTATCGCCCGCTAATTTGTGGAATTTTTTTTTTTCGAAAAAAAAAATGCCTACGAAAACGAGAACTATATTCATGTAGATTATAAAATTATTTTATTTTTATTTTTCAGACCAGCAATTGTCAAGTTATCGATCCGGCCGTTGAACCATATTTTTTACACAGAGGGTTTATTATATCAATAACATTGTTAATATTTATTTTTTTTTAATGAAAAATTACACGAAGAAAGTTCAATGTATGCTTAATAACGTACCGTCTTTCCCAAATTCCAAATAAATAATCTAGTGGACAAACAAAAATCGGAAAAACGACCTTTTTCGGCCCGTCACAGTGGTGTCCTCCTTCAATGCCCGAACAAAAAAGGACAATACTCGACGCGCGCGTATTTCTATTTTTTTTTTGCTCTCGAATGCCCAAGCTCGAATTTCGAAGCTTATAACTCGCCGGATCTCGTGCGAACTCGATATACACAAATAAATAAGATGTCAAGTCTGTGTGCTGCTCGTGAGTCTCGAGGGAATCAGTCGGAGTGGTGGCTCTTCGGGGCATTGAGCGCGGATATCCCGCGGTGTTGGGCACGCGATGCGCCCTGGGACACTCTTCGAGGTGTTTTGGCCTCACTCGTTCTTTTCTTTTTTTTTTCTCGTTCTCTCTTTTTTGTATCGCCGTCTCTTTATGTATTCGTTCTTGCTCTCTTTATTTTTTACTCTTTCTCTGTCTCTTTCCGCTTAGCTGTCTCTTTCTCTCTTCCTTCTCTCCCATCTTTCGCACCTCTCCACTTATTTGTTTCTCTCTTTGTCTTCATTTTTGTTTTTTATTGACTTTTATTCTTTTTGCATATTTATTATTATGCTTCTTCTCTTGTACATTTGCTACTTTTACTATAAAAAAAATTATTTTGTTTTTTTTGCCTTGGTTCACGGCGAGGTTTTTGGTCATTTTTGATATTTGGTCTTTGGATATGTATAATTTTGTCTCTCTCTCTCTTTTTTTCTCTCTCTTACTATACAGGGTGTCCCAGAACTGAATGCGTACCCTGAAATGGGGGGGTTCGGGGTGAATTTCTGAGCTGATTGATATAAGCATGTGTGGGTCTCAGATCAACCCCTGAATTATTATTAATTTTCAAAGGCGAGGGCACCTGATTGGCCCGCCTTAAAAAAATCACAATAATTCAGGGGTTGGTCTGAGACCCACACATGCTTATATTAATCGACTCAGAAATTCACCCCCAACCCCCCATTTCAGGGTACGCATTCAGTTCTGGGACACCCTGTATACAATTTCTTATGATTCCTTCATTTAGTTTTATCAGTATTTTACTCTATAAATCTTCCTTCAAAAACGGTATTAGCTAATATTAAGAAGCCAGTCCACTTTAAAGCCACGAGAAAGGCTATTTTCGTAATTTTTTTTGAGGATTTTATAAAAGATATGAATATAAAAGTTGTTGGGCTTGATAAATAAAGTCTTGAAATACATTTAAAAAAAAATTATTTCATTTTTATTCATTTTTAAGTACAAAAGCTACAGTTTAACGTAACGCCTCAAAAATAGGTGGGCTAGGTAGCTCCATCACGACTGGGCAACGGCTTGTGTGAAACAAAAGAAATCAAAGCGCATTAGATTAAGTATGCCAATGCAGTATGACACCATCTACAAAATGACCCTCGGATATAAAGTTTTATCAAAAAATAAGAAAATGGCAGATGAAAAACGACAAAGTAATAAAAAAAACGCGTTGTTTTCGCAGTTTTTCGCAAAAATGGAGAAAAAAAAATCAAAATTTTAAAACCATCGAGGGTCATCTTGTTGCGAATCATGGTTACAATAAGTGGTTTCAATTTCAAGAGAATCGGTTTATTAGTTTTAGAGATACGATGGAGCTAGATTTTGAAAAGGTTGTTTCGACAAAAACGTGTTTCTAATGAACGTTCAGGTAAAAAAATAAATACTTAGAGAGCTCGGATTTGCATAAAATTTTCACACAATATTTCTGAATGCATGTACTTTCGAAAACGGTGAAAAAAATTGTTTTTTTTTAATTTTCAAAGTGGCCTGGCCTCTTAATATTAAATATTATTCGGTGTCTTTAATTGTTCGTTTTTATATGTGTGCTCTGTATGATTTTGTATTTTTTGCCATTCGAATTTTTAAGGCTTGTTATTTTTCCGTGTACTTTTTCAATATTCCAGGTATTGCCACAAGGATTATTTCAATGGAAAGTAAAAATATTTCAATCGAAATATTTTATTAATTATCTCTCTTTCTCTATATATAGTTTTCTATGATATGCTCATTTAGTTCCAGCTTTCTTGTGTTTCATAATTTTTTTAAAAATAGTGGTAACTAATATTGTTGGAGGTTTTATTCTGGCAGAGCCAAATAACAGACACACAGATATAGTTTTAATAAAAGACTTTATTCCACGCTACGCATCTCACGACTGTGTTCTCCCGATTCGGGACTCGAACCGACTAGACGTGCTAGGATACAGAATAGAAGGCGTGAGGGCCGACCAGTCACATGCACGCATACATATGAGCGTAAAGCGGTTAGGCGCTATATTTCTCACAAATATTAATATTAATAATTGTTCCGGATCAGTAGTTGTTCTCTTTTATTTCTCTCTCTCTCTCTCTCTCTCTCTCTCTCTCTCTCTCTCTCTCTCTCTCTCTCTCTCTCTCTCTCCCTCCCTCTTTCGTTCCTGGGCACGTAACAGGCAGAAAAGCGAATCAGTAGCTGCGACAGAAGAGCCCTCGATATGGCAGCTCCATTCCTTCCACCGCCCATTCTTCTTACATGCCTCTCGCGTCGCTGCCGGTCACCACGACGAGAGCTCGGACTCTTCCCGTGTGTGCCTTTAGCGCGCTAAACGTACGCGCCCATAATTTATGGGGTGCGAGAGCGACATTCGTAACTGGGCATCATGCCTTTTACCACCGAACTGTCGATTTCTCTCCTCTCTTCTTCCTTCTTCCATTCCACATGTCTCTTCGATCACTCGCTATTTTTGTCCCGTCCGACTTTATTCCTCTCCCTTCCTACCGCGACGGGCCCTTAACCCGCCTTTTATACGGAATTTCGTGGTCCCCAAAGTATCCGAATCCTAGATGCGGGATGTCAAGCAGCACGCGAGAGCACGTACGTGGATATATGTGGAGCAGCCGAAAGAGGGAAGACGTCTGAACTTTGAATGACGAGGTTGAAAGCTACGCCAGCGTAAGGGGATGCAAAACAAACACGCAACCCCTTCATATGGGAATTCTATTCGTGTTTTTATATTCTCAGATTTTATATATATATATATATATATATATATATATATATATATATATATATATAGGTGTGTGTGTGTGTTAGAACTTTGTGCCGTGAAAAGGAGAACTATATACGTGTGTCTGCTTGTGTATATGCGTGAACATTAAGGGGTATTAGAGTTACAGTACTGTGAAACGTAACCAGTTTTCTTCGGTGTTACGAGAGATTTAAATCGAGTGGTCTCTCCGAGAGACAAAAGTAGAAAGAAAGAGAGAGAGAGAGAGAGAGAGAGAGAGAGAGAGAGAGAGAGAGAGAGAGAGAGAAGAGAGTTTGTCCTATCCATCATCGACGGGCCTTTGGGTCTGGCCAGCCCGTAAGCATTGCCACTGCCAGATGTTCTTTGCTGGTGGTCCAAGGGGGTGATTCGCCCATGGTAAATATTTCCTACGCCTCTAAAAAATGGAAGACAGTATATAATACAGGGTGTTAGGAAGGTCAATGCAAAGCGTTAAGGGGGTGATAGGTCACCTAACATATCTTACCTAGGTTACCTTAGTCCAAAGTCTAAGTTATCTCGAGAACTTTCGAGTTATCATGGTGATTATGATTTTTGGAAAATTTCCCAAAATTAGGTACTCACTCGTTTACAGCGTTTGTTAATGCTATTGGGAGTACAAATAAGTCGCCGCCGTTTGACAAAACATGGCCCCACGAGGAGGTTGAAATTGTTAGATGTAAAACGTCATATCGTAAGGTTGGACATCTGGCAAGACCATCATTTTTTCTTGCGAAAAGTTTTTTCTTGCGAAAATATCGAGTTTTGCGCCGAATAAGCGTAATTTGCGGGCATTTTTTATATACTTCTTTAATTTGAAGATATCTGCAGCTGAGACGCATCGATTGCTTGTAGAAGCATATGGTAAGGCTGCTTTAAGGTCTTACCCCTACTTGTAGCGCAAAAAAGGCCTTTTTCATGAATTTTTTTAAAGAAAACTACAAAACTTTTTTAATCGATCAATATACCATCTTAAAGAACACATCTTGAAGAACTTTCAGTAATTTTTTTATTGAAAAATATTACATTGCTTAGTGGCAAATGGCCGTCAATGAAATAATGTTATTATATACACGATTTGCGGTGGCCAACATTGCGGCGAAGTGGATCATCTGAAAAAAAAAATGCGGATGGATTTAGTCAAATATAAGTATAAACTAGTCTTTAATCGAAGGATTTGGAAAAATATTCATTTTTCACAAAATGGCGGACAGTCAAAGTTAATGGTTCGATTTTAACGAAAAAAATGGCCGTTTTTTGGCTATAAAACGGCCATTTTTTTTCGAAAAAAAAAAATCGAACGATTAAAGACTACATTTTTATGTATTAAATAAGCCTGCAAAATTTCAAGAAGATCGGTTCATTAGTGTTCGAGTAATCTTGGTCACCGACTTCAGAAATGCCATTTTGAGAAAAACGCGTTTAAAGTTTCAATTAGCCGGTTGTTTACACAACGGATTCTTCTCTTTCAACGCTCATATCTCAGTCAATTTTGTTCGGATCGACTTGAAATTTTCAGGACATATTCTCAGATACTTATACTTGAAAAAAATGCAATAAAAAAATCGATTTTTTCAAAATCGCAAGTGGGGGTAACCCCTTAAGGCCTTAGGCCACAGGAACGGGTATAAAATCATGTGCGAATTTAACCATTTTGTTTCCTATGAAAAAGTGATTCACTCATAAAATTAATCACAGATCTATTTAGTACGAATATCTATTTAATAAATCGAAATAAAATATATATTTTTTTTCGACGTACAAAATGGCCGACTACTAATATTTTCTTTTGTTATCATTCTTACGCGCCCCGCGGCGTGACATTTAGCATTCACAATTGTTTACCTAGCACAAAAAACAAAAGTTCTCGTCAATCTACATTAGAATACCTGGAGAAGTACGTACGGAATTTAGAAAATATTGTTTCATTTAAAAGTTGTAGGTATTTGAACTTAAGAAATGAATTTTCAGTGAAAAATTTCGTTATAACTGCTCATAAACTGCTCATAAAATGAAAAGTTTTTGATTAATCAGAAATTCCTTACGTGCTTCTCTGCGAAATGCAATTAGGAACATAACTTTTAAATTTCAAGTAAATCGAGTGAAAATTGTTGAAGTGATGTGTCACGCCAATTGGAAAAAAAGCTGTTTCGAAAAGTCTCGAGTAGTCGGCCATTTTGTACATCGAAAAAAAAAATTTCTAACAGCTTGATATTCATACTAAATAGATGTGTAATTAATTTTATGAGTAAATCACTTTTTCATACGAAAAAAATTGTTAAAATCGCACATGATTTTATACTCCTTACTGTGGCCTAAGGCCTTAAGTGAGAGAAATTGTCGTGAGTGGTTTCAAAAGTTTGAGAACGGTGCGTTTGACGTCGAGGACAAAGAACGTAGCGGAAGACCGAAAATGTACGAAGACGCGGAATTGGAAGCATTATTGGAAGGAGATTCCTGCCAACCGCAAGAAGAACTTGCAGTTACATTAGGAGTGTCTCAACAAGCAATTCGACATCGTTTACGGGGTTATATACAGTCAGGAGGCCCAAAAAGATCGAGTTTTCAAGAATTTTTCTTGAGAAGACCTTTAAATATATTATCGTAAAAATGTTTCCACATATTATGGTAACTTTTAACTGTATTTTAACATTTTTTATTTGTGAAAATAATTATTTTGAAAGCTGCTATAACTCTAAAAAAAGGCGTCTTGCGATGAGCACGATATCTCTAGACTGGATCATCTAAAATGGAAAAAACCAAAAATATTTCGTTAATATTTTTTGACAAAATGGCGACTTCTCAAAAAAATCTTTTTTTGACAAAAATTTAGGCCTTAAATTGTTTATAAAATGGAAAATATTTATCGATGACAAAAAACCTTCGATTAAGGGGTTACGCCCATTTGCGATTTTGAAAAAAATCGATTTTTTTTATTGCATTTTTTTGAAGTATAAGTATCTGAGAATATGTCCTGAAAATTTTTAAGTCGATCCGAACAAAATTGACTGAGATATGAGCGTTGAAAGAGAAGAATCCGTTGTGTAATTGAAACTTTAAACTGAAACCGGAAATTGAAACTTTAAACGCGTTTTTCTCAAAATGGCATTTCTGAAGTCGGTGACCAAGATTACTCGAACACTAATGAACCGATCTTCTTGAAATTTTGCACGCTTATTTAATACATAAAAATGTTGTCTTTAATCGTTCGATTTTTTTTTCGAAAAAAATGGCTGTTTTATAGCCAACAAACGGTCATTTTTTTCGTTAAAATCGAACCATCAACTTTGACTGTCCGCCATTTTGTGAAAAATGAATATTTTTTAAAATCCTTCGATTAAAGACTAGTTTATACTTATATTTGATTAAATCCATCCGCATTTTTTTTTCAGATGATCCACTTCGCCGCAATGTTGGTCACCGCAAATCGTGTATATAAAAACATTATTTCATTGACGTCTATTTGCCACTAAACAATGTAATATTTTTCAATAAAAAAATTCCTGAAAGTTCTTCAAGATGTGTTCTTTAAGATGGTACATTGATCGATTAAAATTTTTTTGTAGTTTTCTTTAAAAAAATTCATGAAAAAGGCCTTTTTTGCGCTACAAGTGGGGGTAACGCCTTAATTACTAAAAATATATATTTGAAAAGATTGTGTTGAAATTTGAGACTGATCGGTTCATCCGTTTCCGAAAAATCTTGCTCACTGACATTAAAAATACAGTTGTGAGAGAACTCGTTTAAAGTTTCAAAAGCACTTTACATATAGTAAAAAAAAAACAATTACAAATATATACAATATATTTTCTGTGTGTGTACTTAAATATATGTACATTACGAAAATAAAATAAATATTTTTCAATTTTTCGAAAATTTTAACTGTTTGTAACTCCTTAAAATCGCTAGGAATGATTCAAAAGCAGGGAAATTGGATTCCATATCAACTGAGGCCGAGAAACTTTGAACGCTGATTTTGCACATGTGAAATGCTGCTTGCCAGACATAAGTCAATACCAACTTGGAAACACTCAATTGCGAAGTTTTACGCCACTCGCCGTTTCCACCAGGCATTGCTCCCTCTGACTATCATTTATTTCGATCGATGACGCACGGCCTGTATGAGCAGCACTCCACATCATATGAAGATACCAAAAATTGGGTTGATTTGTGGATTGCCTCAAAATATGCGATGGACAATACTTTGAATAAAACACAAAGTACAATTCTTTCGTAATAAATGCCCAATTTTTTATTTTAAAAAATGGCGAAAACTTATTTGTACTTCCAATTTTTTTTTTCAATAGCATTAACATAAGAGGTATTTTTATTTTTCGACAAGTTTTTAATTATTCAACACGTCCAATTTAGTTAGTTGTGTGTATTGGTATTTGTCGATTGAATACACATTAAGGGGTAAGGCCACTGTAAATTTTTTGAAAAACCGATTTTTTTTTATTGGCTTAAAAAATAGTTTAAACCCTCTAGAATAAGAAAAAAAGGTCCTGTGCGACCCAAACAAACCCAAACAAACTATTCGCAAAACTTTAAACGCGTTTTTCTCGAAACATGGTTTTTCAAAATGGCACGCAGCATAAATCGAACAATTTTCATTTTTTTTACTTGAAATTTTAACCAGATGTGAACATTTACATTATCTTGAGAATGTCGATCGGAATTTTCAAGAACTTTATTTATTGATTTTTTATTAACAAAAAACTTGCCGTTTTTTTCGTCAAAAATCAATTTTTTTTTTCAAACGCACGCCAAATCCACAAAAATTGATACTTTTTAAAATCCGATCGACATTCTCTAGCTATAGCCCTCTAGATTAATGGTTTTTTTTTTGTTCTAGATTCAAAAGTGCACCAGTGGTGCTGCGTGCCGCGGAGCCCTGGAAGCAAAACATGTCCCGGGAAGATAGCTGTGGAACCGCCATTTTGTTTTTTTTTACTGTAAAAAAATTTTATAATAAAGTTTAATGTATGCCCGATAACACCATTAAAAGTTTTTTTTCAAATACCTTCAATTTCGGGAGCAAAAAATTAGTGAAAAAACCTTTTTTTTTGGGCCGTTACAGTGGCCTTACCCCTTAAGCTAAGATACAAATAAGTTTTCAGTTACCAATTATTGTCTGTTTGAACATTATAGACGAGTTAGTACCTAATTTTGGGACATTTTCCAAAAATCATACTTACCATGATAACTCGGAATCCATAGACGTTGGACTAAGGTAACGTAGGTTAGATATGTTCCTAGGGGTGACCTATCACCCCCTTAAGGTTTTGCATCGACCATCCTAACACCCTGTATGTATACATATTCTGTTCACCTCATTTTTCTGCAACAACTCTTTGGAAATGAGGAAAGAACTTTGAACGTTATTGCTGTACTCATCATTATCATCATGAACATCTAGTAGTCGAAGAATACAAGAAGTTCCCTATCGAACTTTATTTTTATTTCGGCTCGTTCACGAGCTATAGAAAGAACGAAGTGTCGTTCCGCCAAAACGAGAAAATGTGTATTGACTCTTTTGACTGATTGTACTTTCTTTGTATCCCATTTTTATTTCTACAAATTTTCGTCCATGCCGCACGGTAAGAACTTTCAACGTTTGCCTTTCGAGAGGGGGGCCGTTGGGGGGGGGGGGCTCGAATGTTACAAATATGCAATTGCGTCATAACACGAACGTATATTGACGTGAATTTAGACCGAAATGCCAAAAGACTAGCTGATTATACGATGCTCTCGGCAAAAAAATCGACGGGCAGTTTCAACCCCTTAATCGTGAGTTATCGGAAAAAGAAAAAATCCGAATCCGTACTTTTCCATTCTCTACATGTATGCAAATTTACATCCCAATCGATTAAAAATTCTCGGAGATACGGTTGAAAAAATTGCGTTTTTGCAATAAACAATATGAAATTTGTTGCTATCTGCATCGTTCTCATCTCCAGTGTATAGTACACGAAAAAATAAACATTGTTGCAATTTGAAATTTTTTCATATCTCGTACCGTTAAAACGTTATTGACGAAAAACGAAAAACACCCTAATTTTCAAGGGTGCTTTTCAACCCTTGAAAATCGGGTTCCGTCGATATAAAAAAAAAACGTGTCGCCCATTTTTACCCATTCTACAAGCATGCTAAATTTTATCGAAATTGGAGACATCTCCCTCGCAACGTTTCCTTGTTAGTTTCAAATCGTTCGCAGACTTGGGACCAAAAAACAGATCGATTTTCAATGTTTTTTTCCCGATGAGAGAATTGAATTGACGAGCCGCACATTTTACACACAATTGATATGTAGTCTTCCCAAGATTGAGTTGTTTTTTCATTTAAATATATTGATAAACAATGAAGTTATTATTGTTTAAATAAAGTCCCGCCGTTGCTGTATGGTCAATCGCTGTTGGTCGTAGCTGCAGCTGGGCTGACCTGAAATAAAGAATAAAGACATATGCTTTCGGTATAATAATAAAATCTTCCTACGACCGGATAGTTTTGCGAAATTTTGAAAATTACGAAAATGGCTAGTTCTATAAAAAAAAAAAAACAGTTCGATTTACGATACCAAAAAAAAAAAACTAATCATTTGTTATTTGCAAATGAATAAACATATAAAGAAAATCGTCCGATCATACGACAAAAAATGTTATAAACTTTACTCTGTCCGAATTTGAAGTGAATCGGACGCATAGATTTTGACACATGACTATGGCGTTTCGAAAAAGTAGTTTCGAGACGAACGCAAAAGAAAGAAGGCAAATCACAGCGGGGCGGTTCGCCGCTGGCGATCTGACCCTTGGCAGAAATAGTCTTAACCCCGTCAATTTTTCCAATCTTTTTTGGAATCTTTGCTGTACGTTAAAGTTGAGACCCTAGGCTATGTAACTATGTAATTGAAAAAATGATACTTTCGAAATTTCGAGATTATGGAGACCCTTTGATCGGATGTGATCTCAAAACCAGTTCTCGACATACGTGCAGGCGAAAATTTATTTATGTATAAACACACACACAATATAATAATACGTGGACATTTAATTTATCCTCGTTATTGATATTCTTACGTTTCTATTATTATTTTCGTTAGTGTCATAATAATAATTATATTATTATACATAATATAATATATACATAAAATATACATAATAATAATAATTATTATTAATAATATATAATTAATTAATTATATTATTATTAATTATATTTATTAATACATAAATTATTATTAAATATATTTATTTGTTATTAAAACATAATAATAATAATAATAATAAGTATATAATAAGTATTAGTATAGTAATAATAATAATTCTTCTTATTATTATTCTTTTAATTAGTAAAATGATCGTTACTATGGCCATTTTTTTTCTTTTTTAATCGTCATTGCAGTTATTCTACACGATTGTTACGATTACAAAATGATTCGCAGAGTTCAATACCGATCTACACGTTATCACCGAACAAATCCGCTGGCGGCCGATCTTCCTCGTTGCGAGACAAAAATCCCGCTCTACGAGCGCGCAATTGGCCGCCCCAATTTTACCAGCATCGAAAACCGTCGAGCGCTGATCGGTTCATCCCTCAAAGACGTCACAGAAATCTGGATGCGATGAATTACAATCTCAGGCGCGTTCCACCACCTGTCGACTTACCGGGCAATTTCGACTTGTTCGGCCAGGTAAGCAGCTTATCTATATACATGTGCCATGTAGCCATGGTGAAGCAGGATGGGGCACTTGCCCCCCCCCCTTTCTGGCTCATATAATCAAGCAAAAAATATATGAAAATAAAATTACGTAATTTCAACATTGACATTTCAAAATTAGTACTCGCATTGTATTGACGTATTGACATTTCAAAATTAGTACAAAATTAATATAGAATAGTAGTGAAATTACGAGTAGGTAATTTTACTTTTGAGCGTTGCAAATAAAAACATTTTAAATCGGATTTAAACTATTTGTCAACTATTTTTTCCTTACTTCAGAGTGACAAATTTGGGCTCTATTTTTTTCTTTTTTTTTCACCATATAATTATTTTATTTAAAGAAAAAAAAATTGTTGCGGAAGCTGCGAGCGGTCAACAAATATTTAGAGGTCGCTCATGCCTCCGAAAATTCTGATTTTCATTAAAAAATCGAGTTTTTTTTTCGTCCACTTCTCACCCATGAATTTTGCGCTTTATAATTTTTTAATTAACCTCGAGGAAGCTTTAACCGGCCAATGAATATTTAGTGGTCGTTAAAGAGCTTCGAAATTTCCAAATTTTTAAAACAATTAATATATTTTTCTTTAAAAACAGTTTTCCGCCCATTCTAATGCGTCCCACGGTTGGTCTCGTTAGTCAAACTGCGGACGAATCGTAGCTGTACTCTGTGACGAGCGACGCCATAATACAATAACACATAATAATCTAATCTAATTTGCGTTTGTTACAAATTATTATAATAAATTATTCAGAAAATTTAACATTTCGCTGTTTATTTTGTTTTTATGCTACAAGGAATTATAGCGCATGCGAGATTTATTTTCGGCGGAATGTCCGAATTTTGAAAACCTTGAGCGACCACTAAATATTCATTGCCCGACTAGAACTTTCGCTGGGTTAATTTCAAAATTATAAAATATCAAATTCATGGGTGAGAAGTGGACGAAGAAAAAAAATCGATTCTTTTATGAAAATCGGAATTTTTGGGAGGTTTGAGCGACCTCTAAATATTTTTTGACTGCTCGCAGCTTTCGCGACTATATTTCTTTTCTTTAAAGAAGGTATTTGGATCGTGAGAAAAAGGCAAAAAAAATAGAGCTCAAATTTAACAAACAAGGGTTACCTATGTATCTGAGTAACTTAAGGGCGGGGTAAAGTATTTAAATTTTTTTTCATTTTTTTTCAATTTTTTAAATGAATGCATAATATATCAAGAATATTGTGTTAAAATTTCAAGTCGATCGGAGTAAAATTGACGAAGTTATGAGTATTTGAGCGTCTATTGCTCCATGCCGGGTTTTATACCTGGGCGGCAGCTGCGTGGCGCGCTATTGTATTTTTCGACCGCGAATGTATATTCGGGGCATGGTGTATATTAGTATACACATTAGTCTGTACATCAGTTGACCGCTGTATGCCGTGCTTGACGATTTGCGAATTAATAGAGTAGAGGAGCAAGCGGCGCACGACAGTAAAGAAGAAAGAGTTTTGCGTAGACAAACGGAAAAAGATGCTCTCGATCATCTTGATGGAAGCCTTTTGCTCTACGGACCTGGCATCTTCGAGTGAGTATAAGAAAATTATCGAGTTTTATTTTGAATTTATAAAAATTCAAAGATAATTGAAACATTAGAAAAAATTCATACGTATTCAGAAAAATGAACGAATCACGAAAAAAATTGGGTTGCGGGGAAATTTGTTGACTGATTTTTTTTTTTCATCATTTTGTTAATAACATTTTGGAATTATTATTATGCAAAATTAATCTTTTGAGTACCTTTAATATGCATGAATTTTCTCAGATTTTTATGCAATCGAGAAGTGTTCTCATACTTATGTGCAATGAGCGCTAAGCGACCAAACTCTTCTGCGTTTTTCAAAGCGTTTTTCTGTGACTCGTCATATTTGAAGTCCGTGTGCACGATAACTCAAAATCTACTGGACCAATCGCTTTGAAATTTTGCACAGTACTTCTTCACATAATTCACCAGGTATTGTCGAGAGCTTTTTTGTTTTTTTTAATAATTACTAATTTTTCAACAACAAGTTAGTCGATTTTTTTAGCGAAAATCGGGTTTTTGGCTCCCAAGTGCTACGAAAAATCGAAAAATCGAAAAAAAAATCCTCCCGTCATTACCTCGAGAAACATCTCCTTTAACAAATGCATTTTGATTTTTTTGTTTCAGATGATTCTGTTGCGAGTTATGGTGCACACCGCAAACCAACTTTTTTTCGAGGCGCCTCCGGGGTTTAATTTTCACTCGCTCAATTTTGAATATTTTGCAATGCAAATTTAGGAGAATGTTGTTCAAATGTTACTTTATTATATGTAAATTTTTCAATAAACGAACACTATTCGTTACGCCAAAAAAAAATCTTAAAAACATGCCTTTTTTCGCCGAATTAACTTTACCCCGCCCTTAATCTTGCAACATTATTATCAATAAATGAGTAGTCAAAAATTGTAAAAATCATTCCCACCGAATCGTGCATTCGGCAAAACTTTAACCCGAATGTTCAAATTTTACTGATTGTCCCCAAATATTTATTATCTTATTCGTGGGATTACCAAAGTGTAAATTGTAGCAACTAACGAAGTGAGATCAGAGCTGCTATGCCAGGGTAGGAAAAAGCTGAAGACGAGCGAAGCGGCCACGAAAATTTTATTCGTATAGCATACGGTTTCGACATGATTGAAGACGATTAGTTTTTCGAAAAATTATTTACGGGGCCAGTCCACTTTGAAAATTTCAAAAAATCGAAAACAAGCAAGACTTGAATAAATCGACGATGATGAGCAATCAGAAGGGATTTCGTACGGTGCAGGAATTGCCGATTGAGTTTAGGTAAGAGTTTTTCATAGTATAAACTTCAAACACGTTTTTTTCTCGAAACAACGTTTTCAAAATCTAGCTCCATCGTATCTCTAAAACTAATAAACCGATTGTCTTCAAATTTGAACCACATATTGTAAACACGATTCGCAACAAGATGACCCTCGGTGGTTTTTAAATTTTTATTTTTACTCTTTTTTTTGCGAAAAACTGCGAAAAACGCGTTTTTTTTACTTTTTTCGTTTTGCATCTGCCATTTTTTATTTTTTTAAATAGAACTTTATATCCGAGGGTCATTTGGTAGCTGGGGTCATACTGAATCTAATGGACTTTGATTTTTTTTGTTTCAGACAAGCCGTTGCCGAGTTGTGATGGAGCTACCTAGCCCACCTATTTTTGAGGCGTTACGTTAAACTGTAGTTTTTGTACTTAAAAATGAATAAAAATGAATTAAATTTTTTAAATGTATTTCAAGACTTTATCTATCAAGCCCAACAACTTTTATATTTATATCTTTTATTAAATCCTCAAAAAAAAAAAAAAATTCGTGCAAATAGCCTTTTTTCGTGGCTCCAAAGTGGACTGGCCCCTTAATACGTTTAGTACTTCATATCGACTTTCTTCGCCCCCCCCCCACCCCGAAGCAAGTCGCGGCTACTGTTGCCTGTGTCTATATATACACTTATATACAAGGGCGTACCCAGTATCTCAGCTAGGAGGGAGCAGAGCATATTAGTTTCGTAGAAGAGTGAAGGGGGACTACAGATAATAGACTTATTTTTCCTGCTGGGGGGTGGGGCGGCTGCCCCCTCCCCCTAGCTGGGTACGCCCTTGTATATATACACACCCATATATATATATATATATATATATATATATATATACACACACATCTAAGGGTGGTGAAAAAATAATAATTTCTTTTCTTGGTACTCAACGGAAAATGTTACCAAGTTATAAAAAAGTAATTCAAACAAAATTTGAGAGGTCTGAACATTTTTTTAGGTAGTGCTCAAAGGACTTTTAATTTTTTTTTCTCGACTTTTCGTCAATTTTTTTTCCCCCGCCAATAGACATCATAATAATATAATTCAAATAATTTATTCAACTTACGTTCAAAGAGATTTTCGTTCCACAAATTTTTTCAATCGTGCCCACTTCAATCGTAATTTTTGTAACCTTTTGAAATTGATGCAAGGTTGAGAAATTCCGATTTCGCTCCAAATATTAGTTATTTTGTCGATAACGTTTTGTGTACTGTTTCGAACAGAAAATTAAAGAGTATTATGATGGTGAAAGAATAGACTTGATGCTTCTTTATTCGTGGGTAATTTTCGCTCAAAAAAATCTTTGATTTCCCGCGATCATTTTTTACATTTTTAATTTCACGTGCACTGTGACGTACCTCAATACAGCAACTACTGGAATCAGTCAAATTAATCGCGGAAAGAACTCACGGACAGTCAGAGAAACAAAGGTGCAGTAGCGGTTTGTAACTCTCAAATCCGCGAGACTTTGTTTTCTTACTCCAAAAAAACTCCCATACTTGTTAGACGCTGAGTGATGTAAACACCGTGTTCTTGTTCATTAAATGGTTAATATAATTTTCACAACCGAATTACATATATTGATTTTTAATCTGCAAATACAAGTTGTTTATGGTAAAAAAATATTTGAATCAAAATTGTGGCTCGTTACAGAAAAAGTTAAATCAAGACATTTGGATTACATTGGATCACGCACTAACATTTTCTGCATCGAGATAAAAAAAATAATACTCCGATAATTATGAAAAAAAAAAACATGAAAACGGCGTTTGAGTACCAACTAAAAAATTAACTGAATTTTTCTTTTTTCTTTAAATACTCCGATAATCATGAAAAAACACGAAAAAGTCATGAAAGTCATAAATAATCATGAAAAAACATGAAAAATTAAATCAAGACATTTGGATTACATTGGATCGGGCACTAACATTTTCTGCATCGAGATAAAAAAAATAATACTCCGATAATGATGAAAAAAAAAAAAAACATGAAAAAGGCGTTTGAGCACTAACTAAGAAATTGTTTAGAATCCTCAAATTTTGCAAAAATTTATTTTTAACATACTTCAATTTTCCGTTGAGAAAAAAAATCGATATTTTTTCTAGGTATATATATATATATATATATATAAATATATATGTGTGTATATATATATATATATATATATATATATATATATATATATATATATATATATATATATATATATATACACATATATATATTCGACTCACAACAGATTCCACATCGGAAACGTGTCGTTGTTATTACAATTTTTTTATTTTGCCGAACCTCCCATAAAAGCGAGAGAAGGATGAAAAAAGGACAAAATTCTTCGGCAGATTGGAAACGCCCTCTGAGCTTTATAATTTTATCGTCCGGCAAACTTTTCCTCTTAATGATAGGCGCTCGATGCAATTTTGCAATATTGTACTACATTTTCACAAATAAAAAGAAGAGCGGACTGTAATTATACACCGTGTCTTCGCTTAATAGATCGGGAAAAATGACCGTTTAACACAATTACGTTCACGTACGCGGACATACATGCGTCTGTGTGAGCATCAGATTACACTGTGCGTGTGTATCTATAAACACACAGTATATTTACAGGTTTAAATATTTTTGTTTTTTTTTTTTAAATGTATGCCGTCAAGACTTAAATTTGTATAATTCTGCATGTTGTGTTGTTTTTTAAATGCACATACCGTAAACCGGGGTAACGTTGGGACAATTTTGGGTAACTTTGGGACACGCAGTACAACCGCAGCTTCGAATATTTGCCGCGTAGGTACCAGCACATACCAGCGTATGGCAGTAGCATTGATCGCGCGCCAATTCATAAGGCATGGTGTTGGTGGGAAATTCAAACGTCGACTATTACGCGATGTCCCAAAGTTGTACCCCCTGTCCCAAAGTTACCCCGGTTTACGGTATATATATATATATATATAAAGGCGTTTGAAAATACGGGCATCATACAAATCTACAAACAAATATAAATAAAATCAAATTATTCATCGTTATCCAAATAATCGTCTACAATTCTGTATATTGTATTAATTCGTTTTTTTTTCTTAATAAACATACATATATTTGTACAAGTAATAGCCTAGTTATTTTTGCACAGAAAAAATACTACATACATTATTATTGTCCCTTTTATTTTCCAACTCTATGACTGCTGAATTTTTTATATCACATTTCATTCGAATCTCCAGTGGTTCCAATAAATTAGTATTCCCGCCTGAACCGATCGTCACTTGAGGTAATCCTATCGTCAGGCTTCAATCCGTAGGATTTTCAATTTTTTTTGTGTTCCACTAAATATATTAATAATCGTCTCAGAAAAATTTCAGGTTATCGATCTAATTATAGAGAAAAAAAAAATATTAAAATTGCGTGTTTTCGTGAAGGAATTCCGAGACAGACAAAAACCCAATTTCCGGTCGCTACAAAAGTGTATATAATAGTGGGAATCTGTCGGATACTTGAAAATAATCAGGATTGCATATTTAACACTTGTGGTAATCGAATTCTCTCAGAAAAAATTACGCTTATTGACCTAATTTTTATGTAGTATCAAGTTGAATTTGAACTTCCGGTATTGGATATATTACCACGTGCTACGATAAAGAGACGTGGCAGCAAGGCAACAGCTGATTGTAGTCCTAACCTCATTTCACTCATTCGAATTTTCACACATATTTCATTTTTAACCGAAATTTTGACAGATCGACGTTGAAAAGCATCGAGGTTAAACTCGCCGGGTTGAGTTAAAAGATACGGAGATATAACCAATGTTGCCAAATGCCAGACCTAGAAATACTGCGCGAATCGTTGGTAAAACTATTTTTTCATTTTTCTAATTAAATATGAAGATTCATTAAACAGTTGACACATGGAAAATTTCAGTTAACACATATTATTTTTATTTGCTTGTGTTAAAAATATAAATTGTACAAGTCTCAAGTATGATCAGTGGTATGATTAGTGTGAAGCGATAGGATTACCTTAAGGCGTTACCCCCACTTGTAGCGCAAAAAAGGCCTTTTTCATGAATTTTTTTGAAGAAAATTACAAAACTTTTTTAATCGATCAATATACCATCTTAAAGAACACATCTTGAAGAACTTTCAGTAATTTTTTTATTGAAAAATATTACATTGTTTAGTGGCAAATTGCCGTCAATGAAATAATGTTTTTATATACACGGTTTGCGGTGACCAACATTGCGGCGAAGTGGATCATCTGAAAAAAAAATGCGGATGGATTTAGTCAAATATAAGTATAAACTAGTCTTTAATCGAAGGATTTTAAAAAATATTCATTTTTCACAAAATGGCGGACAGTCAAAGTTAATGGTTCGATTTTAACGAAAAAAAAACGAACGATTAAAGACTACATTTTTATGTATTAAATAAGCCTGCAAAATTTCAAGAAGATCGGTTCATTAGTGTTCGAGTAATCTTGGTCACCGACTTCAGAAATGCCATTTTGAGAAAAACGCGTTTAAAGTTTCAATTTCCGGTCGTTTACACAACGGATTCTTCTCTTTCAACGCTCATATCTCAGTCAATTTTGTTCGGATCGACTTGAAATTTTCAGGACATATTCTCAGATATTTATACTTCAAAAAAAATGCAATAAAAAAAATCGATTTTTTTCAAAATCGCAAGTGGGGGTAACCCCTTAAGAATAAAATACGTGGATGGCATTTAGCATAAAACGCCAGTGACCATTTATTTTATAGTAACGTCTTTTGTATCTCCCAAATAATAATCATATGTTTTTGAACAATAATTTTCATATTTAAATACAATATTTAATATTGAAAATTCGATAACGTTTAACAATAATCTTGCTGCAGTGGTTTAAGGCTTTCTATACGCGATTTCGACGATTTTCGAAGGTACTTTTCTAGACGCGGTTAAAAAAAAAATGACGCATGCATCGACAACATTTTTTTTACAGATAATTTATGCACATGGTTAAGTATATGTAAAAAATCAGAAATATTAACAAATGGCGGAGATATAACATAATAAAGCAATGTATTTTGTTATAATTGCATAATGAATGTATCTTCAGTGTGAACCAACAATATAATTAAAAAAATTTATAATAATAAAAATTGGAAACTAAAAAAAAAACTTCTCAATTTTCTATCGGTATTTTATTTTTTATATAATTTTGTGTCATTGAATTTTTTGTTTCTGTGGATCACACGATAGGTGATGATACTGAGAATATGTTGTAAAAATTTTAAAGCGATCTGAACCTTCCTTCTTGAGTAAGAACTTTCACAAGTTTCAAAAAAGTGAATCGTGGAAAAACGGTCGTACGCGCCGCGTGGTATCTATTATAAATGCAAACTTACCTTATTTTTGGATTTTTCGGAATTTTTCAATTCTGTCCAGCTTAAAATATTCCTACCCGTTCAGGCTAATGGAATTAAAAACAATAAAAAATGAAACATTTTGAAATTTTTCACGTATATAAGGCCTCAAGTCCTGACAGAGCGGAAGTACGAAAAATCCGCTCACGCGTGACGGATAAATAATTGATTCGATACTGGCCGGAGAAAAAAATCACCAAATAATAATCGGCCCGTTTTCGGTCAATTATTTGACAGTCACTGGCTCGATTTTTCAATAATGGAAATTCACTCAATATTTGTAGAGAGAAAAAAAAATAATTGAAAAAAGAAACGTTCATCCGCGTGTACACGCTTATCCGATTCTCGTAGAGAAGATCGCTCTCCCGCGAGCGATCGGCAATTTTCTCCGGCCTGGTAACGTCGCTCGACGCCATTTTATTTATCCCTATATTTTTCGTGCGCAATTTTATTTATCCTTATTCTCGCATAATATCGAGGGGGCACGATATATGCGGGCTCTATATGAATATGCCGAGCTTCGTCTCATTGATGCGCGTTCCGATGTCGCCGACGATATTTATGGTGATAATCGCGTAATACGTTATAGCCTCGCTTATATAGTGACTCCCCTTTACTTTGCTCGCCGGTCTGACTATGACGCGCCGTAACCACTGCGCGATCTCTCAGATCGTTAAGCTCGTTTCTCTCTCTCTCTCTCTCTCTCTCTCTCTCTCTCTCTCTCTCTCTCTCTCTCTCTCTCTCTCTCTCTCTCTCTCTCTCTCTCTCTCTCTCTCTCTCTCTCTCTCTCTCTCTCTCTCTCTCTCTCTCTCTCTCTCTCTCTCTCTCTCTCCCCCTCTCGCCTTCTCTCTCACTATCGCTCTCTCTCTTGCTGTCTCTATCACTATCGCCATCTCTCTCGATCTCTTACTCCCACTGGATGCAGGAGCGTCGTTTTAAAATTTTCCACACCGGGTGGACGCGAGACAAGTTCCACGATTTGCCGTTGTATAATCGCCCACGCGGTCGTTCCTCGAACGTGAGCAGATTCCTCAAGCGAAGGGTTATTCCCATATCGCCGCGAAGAAATTCTCGCTCGTTGCTCCGATAGCGTTGCTGTTGTTTTTTTAATTTATTTTTAATCTTTTTTTACTCGGAGATATTTAGTAATTCTTTTTCGTCTTCATCTAGATATTTACGGATCATTGTTTTTTTTTAATTTACATTTATTTCTTTAGTTTGCTTGGGTACGTTTATTTAAAATCGATTTTTCGTTTTGTTTGTTTTTTTTTCATTTATTTTTTATTTATTTAACATTTCTTACTCGTTTATTTCTATTAATTTTTTTAGTGCGTCTTTATCTGGTTTATTATTGTAGGGTTGTTTTTCATTTACATTTATCGCTTGAGTTCGACGGAGTAGGTACTTCATTGAAAAAAGATTTATCTTGTTTTTGTTTCTTTGCCAAACATTTCATCGTACGTCTTTATTCGATATATTGTCGTGGAACAATTTTTTATTCGAATGCGATGATTTTTTTATTGGTATCTACATTTGTATGGCTTTTCTACATTTAAAAAGGATTTTTTAAATTTTAAACAAATTGTTTACGTTTTTTGGTTAATTTTATTCTACACGTTTTATTTAAATTCGATAACGCGAATGGAAGCATTCTTTTTTTTTACATTGTCGTCCCATTTGAACCCGAGAGCTTGAATGAAAGACAATTTTATTCATTTTTTTCTTTGGATTTTGTATTTACATTTGATTTTTTTAGTGGAACAATTTAGTTATTCATATCTATTGTTCATTTATCTGGGGTATGCACGGATTTTCTAAACTTGTATCCCATATTCTTTTATATCTTATTTTTTTTCATCTCTTGTTTATTTCCGAGTATTTTTTTTTATTTCACGTCTAGCCGTGACCAAAATTTTGATTTACTCATTTTTAAATTTGTCTTTTTTATTAATTGTTATCTCCATAAAATTTTTGAATGACATATTCTGTTTAGTTTCTTTTCGTTTCTCGTGCTCCGAAATGTTAGGAATCTTATGCGCATATTGCGAATTTCACTTTTCACGAATCTTTATTTAATCTATCAATTTTTTTTCACCCAGCTTGAATTTCATCAAAAAAGTATTGTATTTTTTTTATGTTTGCCTGCGTCTTTTTTGTTTGTTATTTATCGTCAAGATCGCAGCTCTCGAAACAACATGGCGGAAGAAATTGATGAAAAACGCGATAGACGGAGCCAACGTTATACCGGGTACGAAGGATCGAAGGGTCTTGAATTTCGCTGAGCGGGAAAACCAAAAACCGATTCCGGATGTCACGACCCGGCACGACTGGCTCGACGCCATGTGGAAATGCAAAGCCCGCCAAAAGCCACTCATCGATCATGGCAGCTTCACCATTAAATTGGAAAGATCGAGGATAAGTTTGCGTGAGCAAAAAAAATGTATTTACGTTTGAAATGATTCTTCGATGAGTTTCATATATATTTTCTCTTTCAATAATTCAAACGAGATAAAAAAAAAAGAAAAAAAATTCTCTTTTTTATTCTTATCTTGTTTAATAACGATATATTTGTGATATGTCATTATTACGAAGGGAATCGGGAAAAGCATTATATAAAGGAGCCAAACAAGTTTCTAATATCAAAATAAATAAACTAGAATTTTTTTATATTCATTGGTGAACTTATTGAGATCACTTGGAAAAAAATCAATTATAGAAATCGATCGAAAAAAAAAGAAAAATCGGTATTTTTTACTTAGATCGGTGAAAAAAAATTTTTTGACGATGACCGGAAAAAAATCAGCGTTCTTTGACATTGATGGGCTAGATAAAATTCACTTTGCCATTGTTCGGAAAAAAATTAGTATTTCCGGACATTAGTCGGTAGAAAAAAATAAATCTTCACACGATCGAACAAAATCAGTACTTTTCGACATTGATCAGTTGAAAAAATTTATTGTGACATTAAACGGAAAAAAATCGGTACTTTCCGAAAAAAAATCCGTAAAAAAATAAAAATTGGAATTTCTTACGTTGATTGGTGAAAAAATCTACGTTTTTCGACATTGATCGGAGGGGAAAAATCGTTTGACCTTGACCGAAAAAATCGGTACTGCTCAAAACAGATCAGTAAAAAAGAGAAAAAGAATTTTTTCTATTAATCAAGAAAACAAGAACAATCGTTTTTTCCTCACACTGGTCGTGAAACCGAAACAATAAGGAGAATGAAATGTCATAGCCGAGTCGATCGATTGGGGAGCGCGTAATTTCCTGGCGATGGTGATCGACACTTCGACGGACTCGTCGGTTGTCATTTTCAACGCGGATACGAACAATGCCGGTGCGATTACGAGGCCAGGCCAAACTATCGTCGAATTGCGCAATCGGATTCACGCGATCAAGTGGAATCACGCGGGTAAAAGCTCCAAAATACGACCGATATTTTATTCATAAAAAATCGACTCTCTCTTTCACCCCTCATTGCGCGCCATTTTTTATTCCACGCCACATTATTTTTTTCTTTGATGTTTGTAGCTATTGTTTAAATTGCCAACCTAATGATTTCAGGGGACAGAATCGCGATGGTTACTAATTCCTCCAAATTGAAAGTTCACTCCATGGAGAAGTACTGCTGGAGCCGGAAGTGTCCATGCGCGGACCAGGCGTCGGGAAAACGTTGCATAGTTGATTGCGTTGCGTGGACCCACGACGACAAGGAGATCGTTATGTGAGAGTTCGAAAAAAAAAACCTAATAACAAAAACGAAAATTTATACAACACTTACATTTTCCATTCTGCTATTTCTATTATTATTAATTCTCGACAACATTTTTATTTCTACTTTTTATTATTGATTTTCGTCTATAATATCAATTAAAATTTATTTTCGTGTTTATTATGATTTATTTTCACTATTACCAATATCTATTAATATTCTTTCATGAAATAAAAATGAGTAATAATTGTTTTTTAAGGTACTAGAGTTATCAATGAACCATTAATAATGGTTCTTATAAATTGCCGAATTCATGGTAATAATCGTATTGTTATTATTAATAACAATAACAACTCATCATTATTATTATTATTATCATTTTTTATATATACTTATTGGTATATTTTATTTCACTATTATACTATCATCGATATTATTATTATTACAGATGTTGTAGCTACTGTTGTTGCCACTGCAACTATCATTTTTATTGAAAATTCAAAACGAGAACGACATTTCATACGTACAACTTTTTTGTGATACTTTAGTTATTGTTAATTGTTGTTGGAATTTCATTATTCACCTACAGTATTGATATTCATTGATAATATTGATTGACATATTTTAACATTTTTTGTTCTTATTTTCATCATTCTTAATATTTATTACTATTTTTGGATACTATAATGTGAATGATAACAGTATCAATAACAAAATAATGTTTTCCGTTATATTTTTTAATGTGTTTCTCGAAGGTGTTTCCTGTGGAAAAAATTACTCCGAAATAACGATATTCCTTCACTATTGCTAATTTCTGGTTGTTATATTTTCATTTCTGGTTTATTTTGTTCCGCCCCCCCGTTTTGAATCTAACAATTTTTGTCTTCTTAATGTTTACCCTTAATTTGTTTTTTTTTCCTAGGTATTTTGATCCTTTGAGTATTTGAGTATTTGGAGACTTTGTCCTTGGAGTGCCATATTTCAGGTGTTTACATTTTTTTTTTTTTAAAGGGAACGAGTAAAGCTTTTTGAGTGCAGTTTTTTTGTTGCTTTTATTCATGATATACAGAACGTTAAAAAATTAAAAAAAAAAAAAAAACCAAAATGGCGGCCGTTGCAGCTCCGCGAAAACAGGTCCTCAAATCGCGGGAGGTAAACGGCTGACATCACTGCCCCCTCTTTGTTGATCTGAAACACAAATTCAAAGCATATTATCAATCTGTGACCCTTTGGTCACGGAATGACGGATGGGTTTTTCGTTTGGTACAAATTTCGGAAAATGGCGGCAATTTAAAAAAAATCGAATTTTCGCGTTTTTTTTCGCATAAAAAGATAAATAATAAATGCAAAAATGTATCTATCGAAAAAACGATCCGTCATTCCGTAAAGACATATTTTCTGAGTATGCTCTCCAAGTTTCAGGTCGATATGTTAATTACAGCGGTCATGAGAACGTCAGCCATTTTTGAAAACGTCTTTTCGAGAAAAACGCGTTTAAAGTTTTGTAATGTGTTTACACAAATGTGTTTATAATTACCGCTAACAAACGCTTCGACAGATTTATTTCTACTTACATGTAGATTAAGAATCCCTAATAAAAAAAAAATTGATTTTTTAAAAATTTTAAGAACAAAGTCTTCCTTAAGCGCAAATATTTCCTTCCCTTCGTTCCTTGACATCGTATGGATACTTCGTCCATATCCTCTCTGAAGAGACTGAAAAGTGAAGGGCTGAGTGGGCATCCTTGTCTCATCCCTCTTAAGGGCGGGGTAAAGTTAATTCGGCGAAAAAAGGCATGTTTTAAAGATTTTTTTTTGGCGTAACGAATAGTGTTCGTTTATTGAAAATTTACATATAATAAAGTAACATTTGAACAACATTCTCTTAAATTTGCATTGCAAAATATTCAAAATTGAGCGAGTGAAAATTAATCCCCGGAGGCGCCTCGAAAAAAAGTTGGTTTGCGGTGTGCACCATAACTCGCAACAGAACCATCTGAAACAAACAAATCAAAATGCATTTGTTAAAGGAGATGTTTCTCGAGGTAATGACGGGAAGATTTTTTTTTTTCGATTTTTCGATTTTTCGTAGCACTTGGGAGCCAAAAACACGATTTTCGCTTAAATAATCGGCTAATTTGTTGTAAAAAAATTAGTAATTATTTAAAAAAAAACAAAAAAGCTCTCGACAATACCTGGTGAATTATGTGAAGAAGTACTGTGCAAAATGTCAAAGCGATTGGTCCAGTAGATTTTGAGTTATCGTGCACACGGACTTCAAATATGACAAGTCTCAGAAAAACGGTTTGAAAAAACGCAGAAGAGTTTGGTCGCTTAGCGCTCATTGCACATAAGTTTGAGAACACTTCTCGATTGCATAAAAATTTTAACACAATATTCTTGATATATTATGCATTCATTTGAAAAATAAAAAAAAAATGAAAAAAAAATTTAAATACTTTAGCCCGCCCTTAATGTCTAAAAACGTTCGGTTGTTCCTTCCCCTGCAATTACCTCATTTATGGTTTCGTCATACATATTTTCTATCATTTTGACCAGTCTTCCTCGTATTCCTATTTTCTTAATTTTCTTTATGAGAAGGTCCCTATCTACAGTGTCGACGGCGCCCTTAAGGGGTAAGGCCACTGTAACGGCCCAAAAAAAAAGGTTTTTTCACTAATTTTTTGCTCCCGAAATTGAAGGTATTTGAAAAAAAACTTTTAATGGTGTTATCGGGCATACATTAAACTTTATTATAAAATTTTTTTACAGTAAAAAAAAAAACAAAATGGCGGTTCCACAGCTATCTTCCCGGGACATGTTTTGCTTCCAGGGCTCCGCGGCACGCAGCACCACTGGTGCACTTTTGAATCTAGAACAAAAAAAAAACCATTAATCTAGAGGGCTATAGCTAGAGAATGTCGATCGGATTTTAAAAAGTATCAATTTTTGTGGATTTGGCGTGCGTTTGAAAAAAAAATTGATTTTTGACGAAAAAAACGGCAAGTTTTTTGTTAATAAAAAATCAATAAATAAAGTTCTTGAAAATTCCGATCGACATTCTCAAGATAATGTAAATGTTCACATCTGGTTAAAATTTCAAGTAAAAAAAATGAAAATTGTTCGAGTTATGCTGCGTGCCATTTTGAAAAACCATGTTTCGAGAAAAACGCGTTTAAAGTTTTGCGAATAGTTTGTTTGGGTTTGTTTGGGTCGCACAGGACCTTTTTTTTCTTATTCTAGAGGGTTTAAACTATTTTTTAAGCCAATAAAAAAAATCGATTTTTCAAAAAATTTACAGTGGCCTTACCCCTTAACGGGCTACACCTATTCGCGGCCGGAAAAAGAGGTGTTTGCGTGATTTTTGTTTTGCTAAATGGGAGCAGGTTTTTAACTTTTAATCATAGTAAAGGGTACCATGTCAATTATCTTTGATAATTTTTTTATTTGGAAATGTTTATAAATGACGGAGATACAGTGAATTGCACAGACCGCTGTGCATAAAAGGTCCTTCGCGGTGCCCACTCCTACTCGGGAACAAATCGTCTGAAATTGAAAAACCAAATGAATCTAGTTTTTGTACCGTATCATCTAGTCCTCAATCGAAGGATTCAACAAAATAATGATTTTTGAAAAAATGGTCACCGATCGAAAGTGATCGTCGAAATTTCGGTGAAAAAAAAACACTATTTTCCTCGATAGAAAAAAAGTATGCATTAAAAAAATGCTTCGATTAAGGACTGCCTTTTGATATACAAAAAATTGTCTGTGAAATTCGAAGCAGATCGGTTCAGTCGTTTTTGAGGTATTTTGTTAATCGATTTTGAAAAAATCATTCCGAGAAACACGCGTTTAAAGTTTTTACCTGTAACGGTTAAGCGTTAAGCGGACCTACCTGTAAACGCTCAAAACTCCGCCAATTTTCAACTAACCAAGTTGAAATTTTCAGAGAATATTTTTTGACAGATTATATTAAGGGAGTCCTCTAGTTTCTCGGGTCGAAAAAATCGATTTATTTTTCCTTCATAAATCACATCTACAACATGTGTAGAAAATGTGTGCCAAAGGATTTTTCGATATTCGAAGTGGTTCACAAGTTACGGCCCTGGAACGGAGCAGGTATGCGGAGGGCGCGCCGGGCTGCTCCGTAAAGCCGAGCAATTCAAACACAATAAACCGCCTCTTTCCGAAGCAGTTCAAAAAGTTATAAAGCCAATTTATGAGGATTTATCCGAAGAAGAATTGTTAAGCAGATGCCTGGGAGCGGAAACTCAAAATAATAACGAGTCGCTCAATTCGTTAATCTGGACTATTGCTCCGAAGCACCTCCATTCTGGGCCAAAAGTGGTTGAAATCGCCACGTTTCTCGCTGTCATAATCTTCAACGAAGGATTCAAATCTATCCTGAAGACCTTAGAAACCATGGGAGTGAAAATCGGCCCACAAGCTAAAGGATATGTTCAGCAGCGTGATAGCTCTCGGATCGACCGTTCAGAAAGGCGCACGAGTGATGTTGTAAAACAGGCCCGAATCGCGAAAAGGGAAGACGGAGCAGCTCTGCGTGACTTCCACGAAGAAGAGGAAGGCCTATTGTATGGTCCAGGCATAGCAGATTGACGGTGAGATGAAATTTTTAGTAATCACACGCGCGAACTTTCAAACGCGTTTTTCTCGAAACACCATTTTTCGAAACGGTGACCACGATATTTCCGAAACTACTGCCCCGATCTTGTTCAAATTTATACAGCATCTTTAATATGTTACAAGCCAGCGATTGAACTAGGATTATCATGATTGCTTCCATAGTTTTTTTTTTGTACGTGCGAAAAACTGAAAGAAAAAATGAGTAAAAAATAGAATGTAATTTTCAAAAGTGTATAAAAACGTCAATTTTTGTAATTGAGAATTCACTCTAGTTCAATCGCTAGTCTTGAATATGAAGATTAAAATGCCGTTTGGTTTTTTGATTTCAGATAAGCAGAACAGCAGCAATCTTGGTCACCGTCAAGCACCTCTTTTACTTGATGTCTTCCTGTCGGCCACTATAACGTTTTTTCTATTATATATTTTGACTTCAAAAAATTTGTAGAGCTTATTTAAATGTTAATAAAGATTATGCCAAAAACAATGAGATTGATTATTTCGATGCTTTGTCTGTAAAAAATTATTGAAAAAGCCGTAAAAAAACAGCCGAGAAACTAGAGGATCGCGTTAAATATAAGAATCCGTCGAAGACAAAAAATCGATTTTTTTCAAAAATTCCAACTAGGTGTAACTTCACAAAGTCGAGAAATGATGCAAATAATTTCCCGCCCTTTTTTTAGGTTTGTTATTTACCAGAGCATTTAAAACGAACACGTGGTCTCTTGTCCCCCTCTCGCTTCTGAAGCCTGCGTGGTTCTCCATTAGCCCTCCTTTTCCTTCCAACCAGTATCCAAGTCGCCCGGTGACTATGCTAGCTGGGAGTTTGTACCCTGTCTTCAGGAGTGTGATTCCCCCTGTAATTTTTTGCACACTTTGCATCTCCTGCCTTGTGCAGTGGAAATATTCTCCCTACTTCCCATCCTCTAGCAAACTTTCCCCTATCCCATAACTCGTTCGTTAACGGCGGGGTAAAGTTAATTCGGCGAAAAAAAGGCATGTTTTTAAGATTTTTTTTTTGGCGTAACGAATAGTGTTCGTTTATTGAAAAATGTGCATATAATAAAGTAACATTTGAACAACATTCTCCTAAATTTGCATTGCAAAATATTCAAAATTGAGCGAGTGAAAATTAAACCCCGGAGGCGCCTCGAAAAAAAGTTGGTTTGCGGTGTGCACTATAACTCGCAACGGAATCATTTGAAACAAAAAAATCAAAATGCATTTGTTAAAGGAGATGTTTCTCGAGGTAATGACGGGAGGATATTTTTTTTTTCGATTTTTCGTAGCACTTGGGAGCCAAAAACCCGATTTTCGCTAAAAAAATCGGCTAATTTGTTGTTGAAAAATTAGTAATTATTAAAAAAAACAAAAAAGCTCTCGACAATTCCTGGTGAATTATGTGAAGAAGTACTGTGCAAAATTTCAAAGCGATTGGTCCAGTAAATTTTGAGTTATCGTGCACACGGACTTCAAATATGACAAGTCTCAGAAAAACGGTTTGAAAAACGCAAAAGAGAAGAGAACGGCATGGAGCAATAGACGCTTAAATACCCATAACTTCGTCAATTTTACTCCGATCGACTTGGAATTTTAACACAATATTCTTGATATCTTATGAATTCATTTTAAAAAAAATTTTAAAATGAAAAAAAAATGTAATACTTTACCCCGCCCTTAACAACCCTTTGTCCGGCAGGGCTTTAAAAACTGAATTTTGTTGTCCCATTTTCTTTCGGCCCACGGCTTTCCCATTTTTCATGCCTTTCAGAACTTTCCTGATTTCCTTTAAATCAATTTCTCTGTTTGCTCTTGTAGTCAATATTGCCTCTTCCTCTACCCTTTCCCCTTTCCTCTCTCTCTCTCTCTCTCTCTCTCTCTCTCTCTCTC